>JAKRRZ010000731.1:0-16716 GCA_022627015.2 Podosphaera aphanis | reverse complement strand
ATCTGACTGAAGTCGACACCTGCGTGGGCCAAAAGGCGCCAGATCGGGTATAAGAAATCAAAAAAAAAAAAAAAAAAAAAAAAAAAAAAAATGAGGTCAACAACATCATCGTTGCAGGAAATTCGATGGACCAAAGGGAACGGTGTCTACTTATCCGATGCCATAGGGAGCGGACCCGATGAGGATAACCGAGTGCCGGATGAGGTAAGCAGGTAAGGAACGATCAATTGGATTCGAACTTCATTCCTTCGAGATCTGGACCTTCAAACTTAGAGGCATGATTTGAATTCCTTTCTGTATCTTATTATATTTGCATCTAACAAACTTCATATCTTACTGAGTGCCTACTTGTAGATTGTATCATAGGTCTACGAACATTTTGAAATTCTGACTAAGCTAATTATCGGTTAACTACATATGATTGAACAACCACACTTGTGCCCCTAAGTTACGAATGGTACTTAAGCGCCCGGTCGGGGAAGTCTACTACCTGTACATGTCTTGATAATCCCAGAGCCGAGCTCGAACTGCATGACCATGCAGACCAAAAGTTATTATCTGCCAACAGTTGGGAGAATCGCTGTGTCAAACCTTGCGCGCACGCGTCTCTGTTACAAGGACCCTCTGAAGGTGCTCCATACATGGCTTGATTCTGATCTATGCTTGATCTCCTGCAACATTCAATTGGAAGACCCTTGTGCTTCTGACATTTTCTACCGCCGTTGACGCGGAGCTATCACCAGACCAGCCTAAACACGACATTCGTTGGTGTCTTCTCAGATGACCATGATTTGTTTGACCTATCTGCGGCCCGAACACTTCTAACATCAGCAGCACCTTTGAAAATAGGTCTCTTAGGCCGAGCATCAAAAAGACTGGTTATGAGTTCAACGATTTCACTGCATCAGGATCTCTCAAAACCCGTTAGTGTATCGTCATACCCCATGTGGCCTTGCGGAGAACGTGTGCTGTAAATCAGTCGAAGCCACCGCTGAATTTCCACGAAGCCACTTTCAACCCCTGCGTGGTTAGGCTTCTTCCCCACTCTTGTAACGCGGTTACGCTTTCAATGCACGCCACAAGATCCCGTAGGCAACGGCAAATAATGCCAGGATATAGAGACCACACGTCTCGTCCATTAAAGTCTCTCCAACGCTGACTTCGTGTCAGGCAAAGTATAAGGGTAATCCTAAGGGCCGGCAGAGCAGATTGACTTCGTGCTCTCGTATAAGCATGTTGTTGGGCCTTTTATTAGATACTTAGATCCTTCATTTGGGCCAAAGACAAGTAAGCAACGACGTATGAATACATCTAAACCTTATAAACTCCCAGAATAAGTCCTGAGTAGGGCAATCAAAGGTTTCGAAGCACTCCTCGCAGCGTCATAGCCATAAGCCTTGCAAATTATCAGGTTCCACGACTGATATGGACTTGACCCCTTGAGTGTAGATGTCAAATTCGCTCGGCATCCATCTTAAATCATGATCTAATTGCTTTTTCACACGCTTCTTGTCTCCGATGACTTCACCCTCCTTGTTAAAAATCGACCTATTGTCTCTTACAAAAGCAGCCACCAGCTTCAATTTAGAGATTAGGAAAAATATTGAGCGGATCATTCATCTTTCAAATAAAATTGACTACTTTTCACCCGCATATTTTGGCTGCTCAATATTCGAGAGGGCAAATCATTTCCTCTCTATCGTCTGCTCCTGAATTGACGTCTTATTACCTACTCCGTTTTCATTCAATGATTTACGTCCTGTCACGGGCCATTCCTACCTTGAACTTGGAGCTCGACGTCCCTTTTGAGAGAGTTGGCTCAAAGCTACTCATCAATTATTCTCAAAAATATGCCAACGCCGCCGCAGAAACCAAAAAATATCGGCAGAATCAAGAAACCCATTCTAATTGAACCTAGCTCTACTTTGACTCTACACATCAACGACGAGAGCTCCTACCACGAAGAACTCCTCTTTCCTTCTCGCAACGGCTTCGCACCATCTTCTCTGTTGGTGCGTAATGTCCATAAGGAACTATCTTCTACCCACCGTAGAACAATGTCTTGCCCTGACAGACGAGCAATGTCGCCATATCATGAATATCCGCGATCCAGAAGGCGTCCGGGCACAGAAGAATTGGGAGCTGCCGCATCAAGCAGAACTCATCCGTCAATACATGACTTTGAGAAGTTTTACTCAGATTGCACAGATCATGAGAACAAAATTGGAGTGGTCGTAGGTTTAATTTTGTGGCCTTGTGTCTCCTCTAACAAAGCATAGGTACAAGACGTATGCCAACCGATATCGAGACTGGTTACTACCTGTTGATCGTATTGGACGAGAATTGGCCGTAATTCATTTGTATGCTCTCGTCACCGGGAAAAACCCCCCAAGGAAGCCAAAAATTCTCTTTCCCAATTATAAATTTCTTCCACCTATTCAAACAAGCCAACCTATCGATATACATCCCTCACCATGCCAGTTCAATCAAACTTACTCAACTTCGTATTCGCAAAGCAGTAGCCCTGATCAGGAAAATCTTTTTGATCAAATGATGGTGAGCACTGCTACATCCGCTTCGACATTATCTGACGGCAGTGGATGGAGTGGGGACTCCATATTTGATGACCCCTTGATCCATCCATTATCGGCATCAACTTGCTTTGGTTCATCCAGCCAAGTAGTCCAATACCCAATCCACCCACAGTCACAACTCACACTTTTAGAACAAGAAAAAGGCTTGCAACTACATCCTTACTTTCATTCCCTCCCACGAAAGTCACCTACGCATGATTTTAAAAGAGGTCTCTGGAATTCTACTTTACGCGTTATTCCGTGCGACCAGGATCACAGCCGTTGCTCATGGGAAAAGCCATTTCCTCCGTGCCAGACTTGTGGGTTCTCACAGTGCCACGCTCTCATGATACAAGCACAGAGCATCAGTCCGGACATTTTTGCTGCTGCGGTATCTCTTTTACGAGATTTTGCCAAGCCAGACTTTGCAGGCAATCGCCCCATGGCGTTTTTAATGGCGGCCGGCGTCACTATGGAGTATTTCAACCCGATTCTATGGGACCTCAGCTGGGCCAAGTTTAGCATTAATGTGTTCAGTCAAAGTCCCCTGCACGTGCTAAATGCGCAAAATTTGGGCGAACAACTCGTCGATCTCTTGGAATGGTTCCCGGAACACCTGCAACGACGCGATGCACAGTGTCGTACCTTTCTGCACTACTTGTTCCAGCAGCCACTCAAGCCTGGTCTATACTTTCAGGTGCTCCAGCGATTCCCCAACGCCAGCTACCATTTGCACACCTTTGACACCAGCGGCAAGCTCATGGCGCAAGTCATGCAAGAAGCAGCATGCCGTGCCCGCTCGGCCCATGCCTGCGACAAAATCCTCGCGGGACTCGTCGAAATGAACATCTTCTTCGCCACCGCATCCGACACGCAGATTCCCATCCAACCGTTCGGCTTCCACGAGATTATCCGCGAGAGTGGTTCCGAGCACGAGGCGGCGGCGACACCTTTCGATTACTTTAACTTCTCCTACCATTGCCGCATCTGCCAGACGACCAACGTGCACTCTGACTCATGCTATGATCGGATGCTCTGCGCGTGTCAGCACGGCGGCATCGATCGCAACGCCGCCGATGAGCAGGGCTGGACCCCTGCGCATCTGCTCATCACGCGTCCGCGCTTCACCCAGAGCGCCAACATGAGACCCGAGACGCCGGTGCAGACCACGGAACTCTTCCGCTTGTTGCTCTTCAGCCCCGATCTGAACGAGGCGCTCCACGTGATCGATCCCCTGGGGAACTCGCTCGTCTACAATATCGCGACGCGCGGATATAGCGCGATCCTGGAATATGTGTTGGGTTTAGAGGAAGAAGGCCGGAGGGGTGCTATGGTCAACTCAGTCGGGAGGACGGAAGGCGGGGAAGAGAGGAGTGTCCTCCAGGGCGTCGACGCGGCTATTTTAGAATGTGAGTGGAAGACTAAGACGTGTGCCGACGCGCTGAATCAAATAGAGCGGGATCGGTTGACGGAGCTGTACAATGGACTAAAACTGTGTAGAATCATATTGAAGAAATGGGGCGCAGAGCTGCAACCAAGTGTTCAGAAGCGGTGGACGATTTTTTGAGATCACTTGTGAGAAATACTACCGCCACAAGAGTGGTATCTAATGTCTAATAGGTGGCGGTGATGTTGCGATTGTATCACTTTTTTCCATAACTGATTACTGTTCATTCGTTTTACCTAGTAAATTCAGAGGGAACACTAACATCACCTATTCAATTTATGCTGCCCCTACCACTGTCTTCTTCCTCCATCTGCCTGCTCGCTCCAAAGCTACTACGCAATAGCGATAAATGATCGTGTCGTGGATCAAGGCTTGGAGACACGTAAATTTTCCCAGAGTGGTGGTTCTCATGCAGGTACCAAAAGATCCCGCCCTGGCACAGGCATCGTATTTCGGCTGGCTATAACGCTCGTGGTCAACCGACACAGCCATATCCTCGCGGCATGCACCTCCGACGACTTTCGCGTAACGCTGCGCCTCTCCCCTCTCTTTCGGCGCGAGCATCACGCCCCTTTCTCCGCCATCTAGCTGGTGTTCCCGTAGCACAACATCGCCTGGGCCCGCCCGCAATGGCGCTTCTTGCGCTGTGACCCAATAAATCCGCATCCGTGCAGGAAGAAGCAGCTCCTCCTCGGGTACGATGAACTTCCTGTACCTTGCTTTTGGATGTGACTATCAGCAGGCCGCACCACGTCCTCCACCTTCAATCTGTGAGGGATCTAGCAAGTGTCGTAAATCCGCTCGAGCTGAATTATCTATGTCCATATTGCCACCCAATTCTTTACATGTGAATAGTCGGTCCACATCTTCTCGTAGCTCGTCTCGTTCGTCTCTTCGACGAGAGTCTCGTGCTGGGGGCCACTGAAGAACCATTCTCTGGTCGAACGTTGAGATGGAGAGAATTTGGAAGTGCCGAACTTACCGTTTGCCAGAAATAATATGGATGTAACGTGCTGATGTACCACAAACAACTACATCGGACGGGTTATTGAACTAATCTATCAGAACAGGTTTTGCATTGCTAGTACCGAGATTAAACAAAAGAGAAGCGAAAAATACTCCGGAAGGTGGCCTGATGGACCGATTGTCCTGTGCAGCGTAAATAGCAGAGTTTAGAAGGATGCAAGGGCATACACTTAAATTTTACCCATTTGCAAGGTTTGACGTATTGAGTAAAAGGGTATGTAGCGAAGCGCATGTAAACACGTTTACTACTTGTATGTGTGGTCCGAACTTGTTATAGACTATGTAACAAGCAGAGGCGGAAATGAGATGAGTCAGATATCATTGACATCTTAGGTAGCACAGAATACGACCACAGCTATCGAAGAAAATTCTGGAAGTTGGTATCCTGGGTTCCTTGTACATGTAATTAATCGGGGGTTCCACCCGGTAGCTCCACTCTCTCTTACCTACATCCTTACGTTAATAGGGGGTACCATCGATACGCAAATATTTCTATTTTGTTTTCAACTGCAGCCACATCTCAACGTCTGCTTAATCATTTGCAGGTCTAACTACATTTCTACAATCGCGCGTCAAGTAGCTTTCCAAGGGTGCCAAGAAAATCTTCTTATATGAAATATCGATGAGGTAGCCAACGATCGCAGTACTCTTTTGACTTGAACATCAGCATCCGCCTCCCCAACGTAAATTCCACCACTAAGCTTGACCCAAACCATGAGAAAAAAGTACAGGAAGCTATGGCGACTCGGACTTGGTCCTAGTGTAAACAGTTTATAATTTTCCTGCCTGATAGTATCAAATTACAAGAGACGTCAACGTCTTAAAAGAGTGATATCTGCCTTGTCTAGAAGAGTTAAAGATGCAAAGCGGAGAGCGGAAGGGGATTCGGCGAGCTACACATGAGCGTAGGCAAATTGAGCTTCTATGGGGAACACTTTGGAGATTATGATAGCATTGAAATGGCTAGAAGTTGGGAGCCTGATTACTGGACTCCTGATCGCCTCCCTCCTGACTGGTATAGTTTGAAGTGACATGCTGCTACTTGAAGAGAAAGCGGTAGTTTAGCTGGGCGCCCAAAACTCAAGGAGATGGTGGAAGGCATTACATCTGTAGATTCAATCCCCATGATCGAAGTTGACTAGTTTAATCTAGGAGTGAATAGTTTTAATTGTTCATACACATTTTGTCCGTGATTGAAGGGCCAAGTAAAAGTCGAATACGTATACTAGTATCCTAAAAATCCACGTTAACTCTGGTATCTACGACGGTACCATCCATTGTCTGGTTTAAAGTAACGAGTATTCCATTCATTGGACTTAGAAATAATCTTTTTCTGCACTTGAGATCAAACTTTATGGTGGACTTTACGTTGGGGAGGCGGATGCTGATGTTCAAGTCAAAAGAGTACTGCGATCGTTGGCTACCTCATCGATATTTCATATAAGAAGATTTTTTTGGCATCTTTGGAAAGCTGCTTGACGCGCGATTGTAGAAATATAGTTAGACCTGCAAATGATTAAGCAGACATTGAGATGTGGCTGTAGTTGAAAACAAAATAGAAATATTTGCGTATCGATGGTACCCCCTATTAGCAGGAAAATGTAGGTCGCGTTGCTGGCATAGACTTTTTCTACAGAGGGCACGGGACATGTCCTCAAGTAAAATTTTGAGAGTTTACTACCGTTATCAAGTGCGCAGCGCATCGGGGGTCTGGGGAAAATGGGGGCTCTTGGGTGGGTACAGACAGGTCCAACAATAGAGCGTAATTTGTGATATTCATATTCAGAGCAATCAATATCTATTTTAAAAGCAGCGCTTGGAGAAGTTTTTCATGTATCTGCTCCATCTTCTCCTTGGTTATTCGGCGATTAAAGAACTTGTTTATCTTAGGATCTTGTGACGTATGCTGGCTCTGCTCTTGACTGAGTTGGGGCTGGGAGTGATCTTCTATATCCTTTGTTGTAACTGGCATGCATAATCTGAAGTATTCTACTCTCGTTGAGGGAGGTATAAAACAACACTTCTCGATATGCATCTATAAAGTGTTTATACGCGCATTGAAAATATCATTAAAGAACTTGCATTTGGCTTGTGCTCTGGGTTTTCCACCTGGTTTATTACGAAGAAAGTACATCCATTATATCTTACAGGATTTAGGCACTTCTTCCCATATAATCTCTGATTATTCTTCTTCCTCGTCCTCTTCTACGTCTTTGGGATCCATTTGTGGTGTTGCTGAAGCCGCTGATAGGGCGGATGTCATGATTGAGACCGGACTGGGCACGGACATGTCCTTAATAGTGGATGCCCTTTCCGTGCCCTGATCCATGCCCCATGCTAGCAACGCGAGATGTACTGTAGGTAAGAGGGAGTGGAGCTACAAAGTGGAATTCCCGATTAGAGGGGTAACCCAGATGTGTGGCTTCGTACGACCTCGGTAAATTATTTGTGTACAGATCGAGCCAAGACGCGCACTCCAATGATTCTTCTAGCTCAGTATCTGGGTTCGGATGCACAGTGCGCCACTTGGAGAACTCGTGTAACAACACGAGAAGCAAATGAAGAGGTTCTAGCGCGCCGTTGCCAATAACAATGAATACTAGCTCCAAAGTTGGTACTTTTGAAAAAGTTGAAGCCTTGATATTCTTAAACATGGAATAAGCCAAGTGAAGTACATTCTTTTATCTTTGCTCATCTTGAAGGCTACATGGCCCCCGCTGAATTGTATTTTGGGGTGAAGAGAAACACCTTAAAGTTAGAAGACCTCTCCATAGACCTGTTCCTCATTTCTGGAAATATGTTTTCTAACAATTTCCTGCGAATTGTTTTGTAAATTTCCATATATCCAGCAGCCAAACATACCTATTGAACCATTTAAAAGTGTAACCTAAAGATTTGTTTCTCAATTCGAGTGTTGAAATCACTGTAATGGTCCAAGGCGAATTTAAATTAAAGAACAAGCAAAAATTGTTGAGGTGATATGTGTGAAATCATCACCGAGAAACCAAACGATTGGATATCGAGGTTGCCGAAATAGAGAATAAAGACTCAGGGTTTGTTCATAACCTTGAAGAGAAAAGCATCGAGGACGAGAAAAGCTGCAGAACTAAGCATCAAAAATTTTCATGGTCTTTATTCCGATGATAACTCTTCTTGGCTAGTCTTTCTAGAAAAACTGCATGCGCTTTGAATTTAACCCCAAGTCAACTTGAAAAGGGAGTTTGAAGGTTTAAACTGTAAAGAAACAATGTCACTTAACACCTTATCCCTTAGACTTACGTGCTGCGATACCTGCTAGCTGGGGATGATATTTTTGGTATCAATATAAATATATCATCCTATTTCCTTATCAAGAGCGTCAGCATCATATACCTTTCATAAAAGTAACAATCATTGTAGATGTCCACACCACAGTTTGTGTATTGGTAATGTTTTTTTGATGCTTAAGAAGACATGTCGTCGGTGGAGGATTCAAATTAGCGACTTATTTTCTGAATGTTTTTATTTTATTCGTCGCTGAAGATTTCAAACTAGTGAGAGTCCAAGAGGTGAACAATGACGTCATAAATTATGATAGTGAAACTGCGGCTGATGATTCCACTTCAGCAAGAATTTGGACAAACTTGTATACCATTATTCTTCAGCTTTTGAACATTTCTGAATTTTAGTTTATCCAACTATAATCTATCCAACTTGCAAATAAAGTTAATCGTTTAGCAAGCAGCATCGTCCCGAAGTGCTGCAACATTTTTAGCTCCAACTTGAACAAAAAGAATATTATAGAAGATACAAGAGAATGCATCGTACATATTCGATGCGTCAAAGCAGAAATCCAACAGTAAATATGCCTGCATCTAATTTCTGGAGCATCGGAAGCTGATTATTGCTGGTAGGCTTCACAATTACAGAACCCACCTCCACCAGCATCAAGCACTAAGAGTGGCAGAATTTTCGGAAAGGGAGGGATTGGTACTTGAATCCCGATTCTTTTCTTTACGTGTGTTTTTGTTGCATGTGTATGTCGGGGAATTTGAGGTAAATTGGGGGATAAACCACGAAAACCGATTCACATAGTGCATCCACCGAGGCTAGTGCCTATCTACTTTGATCATTGCCAGAAATTCATGACACATGAACCAAAAAATCCCGATTTTTGCTGATTTTATCTATAGGCCATGCTCTACGTCGTCAGACTGCCGGTCAATTTGGCCCAGATCTTGCAAAAAAGCTGACGCAGCTTGTCAAGATGGAAAAAAACGTCATGCGTAGTATGGAGCTTGTGGGTCGTGAACGTATGGGAGTTGCTGTGAGTGCCTTTTTTTTTTCCGATAGATATCGCCAAACCGTTAATCGTCATAGCAACAACTCTCACTCTGGGGTGAAGCATGCGACGAAGACGTGTCAGATGTTACAGACAAGCTTGGTGTATTGATCTATGAGATTGGTGAGCTTGAAGATCAGTATATCGATCGATATGATCAGTATCGAGTCACTATCAAGTCGATTCGAAATATCGAGGCGTCAGTGCAACCTAGTAGAGATCGTGAGTCACAAAATACATCCTAAGCCTAAGCCCTAATTTAATTTTGTTTAAAGGCAAACAAAAAATTACGGATCAAATCGCTCAGCTTAAGTATAAAGACCCTCAATCTTCTAAGATTATGGTCCTTGAGCAAGAACTTGTTCGTGCTGAAGCTGAGGCCCTTGTGGCCGAAGCTCAACTTTCCAATATTACTCGTGATAAACTGAAGGCTGCATACACCTATCAATTTGATGCTCTTCGTGAACATTGTGAGAAGGTTGCTATTATCGCTGGGTTTGGAAAGCATCTTTTAGAGCTCATGGATGATTTGCCTGTTACACCAGGTGAGAATCGAGCCCCGTACGATGGGTACGAGACATCTAAAGCTATTCTCCAAGACTGTGAAGATGCTCTCACCAATTGGGTTGAAGCAGATGCTAAAATAGATGCCAATCTCTCAGACCGTGCTCGCATTCTATCTCAAAGACGCCGCAACGTTCGACAAAACCCTGACCGCCATGAATTGAGCATGCAAGATCTACCGATTAGAGATGAATCATGGCAAGCATTCTCTCACCGGGGTGATGAACAAGATTATGAAAATGAGGATGATTGTGAGACTGGTGTCGATAGTTTTCGAGATGGGGTCAACAGCGAGAACATTCATGAGGAGCGAAAAAGCGTTGCTGCATGAACATTAAGAGCGTTTTTAGCTCTGACATCACATTATCTCTGATATATGAGCTGTACGTTTGCACTATCTTATTTAGATAGGCACATGATGCGACTAATGCATGTACTCAATATGAATTATTAATCGATTAACTTAGACACAGCCATAGAGTCGTTTTCCGTGATAGCGTCACATGACTGAATGTTTTGTGATGACTAGATATAGCTGAAGCAAGCTGCCCGCAACTGATTGATCTAGCAGAGGGTAGTGGAAGTTGAGGGGTTTTGAGGCTAAATAAAACAGGATACCATATGGTGGTGGCATGAAATGATCAAATTATGGAAGTGATCACGTGTTTGTTCGGTAGGTCAAAGCCCCACTTCACCTAATCGCTTTGCTATTAGGTGAGGGACAGCAATACGAAAATATTTTGACACCTGATGCGCCAAATGAAATAACTCAACCACAACATTGTAGATTGATTTTAAATTCTGTTAATATGATTAATGAAATACAACTTAAGGCCTCTAACAAGTTTTCGCATCATGATAAGTCGTATTGCGCGAGCTAGAAGTTCGCAAAATTGCCAAAATTGAATTCTGAAACATCACTTTTTGACCCTCGGTGCCACAACTTCCCACCACCATCCTTTGAGACTACTGCTAGGCAATAATTCATTGTTTTACGAGGTGTTTGATTGGGTAGATGCACTTGCCTAGGTATGCTTGGTCGTTGCTGACGTTCCATGAGGGAAAGATGGAGTGGAGGGTATGAGTGAGCGATGATGTCCTACTACTATCTGGGACATTGCTCGTCTTTATATACACAGATGAGTTCTTCACTAGTCTCCACTCTCTTTGGATCTAGAGACTTCTTCTGACTACCCTAGTCCAACACGGTCCGCGTGGAGTAACAAATAGAGCAAACAATGTACCTGTTGTAATTGAGACGGTTCATGACTTTATCTTTCTTTTGCAACGATCTATCTATACTGCAATGAAGTATATCTTCACTAGCACCACTCAGAATGGATGCTACTAGATTCTATGATATTCCAGCGCCTTGAACGCTAATTAAACTTTCTTTTAAACTTCTTGGAGTTTCTGTTCTACATACTTCTACACTGTTCTATGTGCGTCCATACCATTCTATGGACGCCCATCTCATTCTATGTAAGATAAAGCTATATTTTAAACACATCAAGTAATCAGAGGATCAAGTGTATATATAGAGGCAGAAACTTGCCCATTAGATAGAATAGACTCAACTTCTACATACTTTTCATCTCTTCAGATATCTTGGGATAGATATCAGATTTGTTTATCGTTTCCGTACTCTGTCTTTCAGACGACTCTTCACTACTCATACTATTCTTCAAACACCACGTCTTCCCGATCATCGCTCATAACCTTCAATAGTACCCGGTCCGTGCACCAGTGCGAACTATTCGCGGTGGCAATACTTCCTGAACCTGCGTCGACCTACGGTAATCTCCCTACGGCGATCGAAGCTGAGCATAATAAGACTGAGGAGGGATGCCACACGTTTTTTGCTCTTTCCCCAGATAGTATGAATTTTCTCAGTGAGTAGTTCGACTGCCGAGATAGTGGACCTCTTCGGTCGAGCTCCCAACTGTTCGTCTGGAAGGAGATTGTATTTTTCGGCTGCATCTGAGATTCTGTTTGCAACCAGTTTTTATAGGAGTTTTCCCATCGTGTTTAAGAGGGCTATGGGCCGGTAGGATTTAGGCGTATCATAGCTGGGCTTCTAGGGTTTCCTGATGGCTTTAGTGGTGAATTCCTTAAATTTGTTTGGGTAGTATCCTAGACGAAGGCAGGCGTTAAAGGGTTCAGCCAAAACTTTGCTGAGTGTTTTACTGCAATTTTTGAGAAGTCTATTTGGAACACCATCAGGGCCTGGGGCCTTATCGCTAGGTAGTTTTCGGAGACCTTCTTCGATTTCCTATTGAGTAATAACTTTTGGTATTGTTTTTAGCTCTTCAGGATAGGTAAATCCCGCGATGTCCTGGACATCTGCGATTACTGGCAGAGGGAAGAAATGTAGTGCCATAGCATTAACCTTGTCAAGAGATTCGGTGTGTATTTTGCCTTCTGCATCCTTAATATCTGGGATTTGGGAAAGTCTCCTTTTCTCCTCTTCGTCTTTCTTTGCCCATTTGGCTAGTTTCCAAACCTTCGTTGCATCTTTTGATGCCTCGGATATCGTTGTTCTCCAACCTATCATTTTGTCTTTTCTGATTTGGCTTTTTTTCCTACTAGTGGCTTTGTTGTATTCTATCCAGCTTTCCAACGAGTTTTCTTGGGTCCACTTGCTTCTGGCACTTCGAGCCTCTTGGACACGGCGTGAACACTCTGTTGTCCAATACGGTTTGGCGAATTGAGAAGGCTTGGCTTTTGGAATTAGTTATTCTACAGTTTCATTGAAGATCGCAGTGATATTTGACACCATTTGGTCTATGGTCTCTTTGCTGGAGAGCGGATCGTTATTCCTTGCAAGTTGTTCAAGCTTTACCGCTAGTCTCTTATTCGCGATATTGCGAGTGTCCTCGTTTTGAATTGAGTCTGCATGTACAAATTGATAGTTATAAATTGGGGAGGAACCTGATAGCTCTTCTTGTACTTCTACGAATACGCCACGGTTAAATAATCCTGTGAGTTCTGTCTCGGGTGACGTTGCAAACTGGTTGAATAAAGGATTAGAATTATCATTAAAAACGACATCAGGACCACGCAGCTGGTCTAGGAGTAGTCTATTCTTTTAAAGTCTGACTAGGGGTAAAAGTTCGAGAGACAAGGTATTATCAGGAGGGCTCTGTTTGCCCTTCTGATTTGTTCGATTCTCATTCTCATTATTACTCAGAGTATTTATAGGGATATTTTCATGTTAGAAATTATCTATGGTAAGTATTTTGAGTGAGAAAGTCGCAAGGAAGAGATATATTGTGAGAGAATGGTAAAAACGAAGGTATTCTGAGCTTGTAGTATGTATTGCAGTGATTATGATGTGATGTGATTTCCCAGTATACGATGCGTTGCGATCTATCCTGTTCATAATGATGGGAACAATCGATATAGATAACAGTGACTATGTCCAGCCCTTAGTCTAGTGTGGGCGCGACATGCTAAACATTTCTGACGTGCTGACAGAGTGGGTCGTGGCGATGTTTCAGATCCAGTTCCATCACATCCGTCGAACAGGTAGTACATGTATCTCATTTCTGACACCCCCCCCTCAGACTTAGCGACATGATAAAGTAGCGATGAGTTAGAGGGGTGATTCTGCATTTCATCTGTTCTGAAAGTTTTTACAAAGGTTGACCTAAATTCCTGCGGGTCCACTGGGTAGCATTTTCATTCTGAATATCGACCACCTTATACAGGCCGGTCCATTTTTTTGCTGGTTCTTCAAACTAAAGCTAGATCGCCTATTATCAATTCATTTTTTTTACCAGCATCTAGTTTGTTTCGTTGGCTCACAACATCGGATATTTAACGCTGCACATTACTCTTCTCACTTCTGACATTATTGTAGAAGCTCTCTCCTGGATTGAAGGTGCCGGGAGATCGATAGAAACCATTTTAGGACATGTGCCATAAACTAATAAAGTTGGTTTTAAGCTCAGTGCTTTAACTGCTTTTTGTAGTTAAGAGCTTTTCTGCTGCAGACTTCAATTCCTTACTTTTGATATTATAAGCTCGTCGTAAAAGACTATGGAATCTCTCAACCATTCCCACGGACTGAGCCGCTTCCACTGGTACACATTTTGTTCTTACAGTAAATGTAGTAGCACTTTGTTGAAATTCTCTAGAAGTGAAGTTCGTTCCAGAGTCATGGATGGTTAAATCTAGTGGACCGATATACGTATCCATCCAGCAGCGACGGAAGGGTTCCCACACAGTCTGAGCTGAGACATCCTTTAAAAACTAAGTAGCTTGGTATCTAGTCGCTTCATCGATAAAACGAAAGACTGGTGTATTGCCATCAAGGTACTAGTACATCACATCAATTATAGCAAAGTTGAAGTTTAAGTCATCCTTATTTCTGAATTTAATCCGCTGGGCCGCGGGCTCATGCAATCTGGCAATATTTCCCATGCTCTGTAATTTTGTTTAATATTTTTTTCGTCTCGTTATCTTCATGATCAGCATGTTTAAGAATTTTATGGAGCTGATCGTCTGAAGGATGGCTGAAGCGGTGATGAAGACGTCGAAGGTCATTCTGAGTTCAAAATGGCGGTGGCGTCTTCATTTGGGCTTGAAAAGTGTTGTTGTCTTATCAAAAATATAGAAAATAGGGTATGCGATCTTGAGGAATATCTTAAGGCTTTTTAAGCGGGTGTTTCACGATGGCGGTAATTGGGATGATTAGTGGCTGTAGAGAGGAAAAAGTGGGAGTTGATGATTACTTCCACCCCGAACTAAAGCGCCCCACGATCCTCAGTCCGAATAAATATAAAATCCGCCTTGATGCGGCCAGTTTTCATGCAACTGCAAGGCATAATACTGGGTCAAAATGTCGCCCAACGCACCGCCGTTATGACGCAGAGAAGTGGGGTCTATGACGTGAGGAAATTCAGAGTGAGCGATTCCCCCCGACGTTGAGGTTGTTGTTCACTTCTCTTCCATTTCATCTATATCTATATTCGACGCCTGTTGACAGTCTTCTGATATCATTATGGACGAAACCAATACCATTATTGACGACATTATCAATGACTATATGCCAATGTTGCAACAGGACATCGAGTAGTTACCAAACCTCAGATTGGAAATGTTCGTTCCAAGAATCTCTTTATTGATCATGACTAATGCCACCAAAGCATCAATCCAACGATTGAGCCGTTCGGATTCCCAGCTTTTGCGCAGGAGCTACCGATCCTGGAGTCGATGTCTCTGCCAGGAATGTTCGTTCAAAGAATCCCTTCATTGATCCTCACAACAAAATGTGTCCAGAGACCAATTTCTCGACGAATGCGTGAAGCATAAATACGACAAGACCACTGGTCAGATGTTTCACGGTGCCATCTACAATGGCAGGAAAGCATTTGGCACGTTTTAGGAGAAGAACTGGAAAAATGTTAATGAAGCACGTAGGAACAGCATATCCTTCTGCAGGTTGATTCTTTCATGCGAGAGGAGCGGATGAATGGATGATCTCCATGGTTCTAGCAAGACAATACTCCTTGCCATAGTTCGCAAGGGATACCGGCAAACTTGCAGTGACGCCAAATACCAGCGATCCGATGGCCTCCTTACTCTCCTGATCTTACTCTCATCGAGCATGTCTGGAGCTGGATGAATAGGTATATCCATCTTCATCATTCCATCGTCAATTACAAACTCTCAAGGACCCAACTTAATCTCCATCAGATTATTCAGGAGGCCTGGCTAGCGGTTCGAGACGAGTTGATAACTTGGCTGTATGACTCTTGGTGGAAGCGTTGTGCTGCCGTAATTCTTGCCACAGGGAGTTCCACGAGACATAGACCACTTGGAACACAGACCCTCGGGAATAAAAACATTAATTTAATGTTTCTATATATTATAGTAATGTGTACAGCAAAAATAAATTAGATTAATGTTTACACATATTAAATTATTGTAAAAATACATTAAAAAGCCGTCCGGAGGACCCGTGGTGTTATTTTGCTCTGTTTTTCTGGTGTTAAATGTGTATCCATCTCAATTAGAGGAGATCAATAAGAAATTTAAAGCATTTTTTACACAAAGTCAATCAAGCGTTAGTCAAATAGCAGAACTATCATACGAGTACTCAATCATACCCTACCCTTAGGGTAATAATTTTGCAGTGGGTCCAAGACAGTGGTTTTATGTGGGTCTGCTAGGCCTAATTTGGTATGGTCTTTAACCAAACAGAGCTTAGACTCTGTATTTATGAAAGTTTATGAAATTTCCTCACTTTTTGTATGACAAATTTCTCTGACAGAAGAATTTTGCAGTGGGTCTTCCTTGCCGCTAAGCTCAATTTGTATAATGATTGACTGCATATAATTGTGCATTGATGCTAAGTTTATCTGCCCAACTACCAAATCCACGAATAAGGAAATTTGACTCCAAATTTACATGAAGACAACAAGCAAAAACAGATAACTATCAAGGACTACTTTAAAAATTACTGAGAATCAATATTTACTTGGTCCTCCATCAGCTTCCAACACAGCTCGGCACCTTTTCGGCATACTTTCTATCAGATCATCAAGATATTCATCAGGCACAGAATTCCATGCTTCTTGTACGATATCCCGCAACTCGTCGTGGGTACGCTGCTTCCCCCGACCCAGGCTCGGATATCTCTCTTGAACATAATCTTTCATTTTATCCTAAACTGCTTCAATCGGATTCAAATCTGGCGAATTAGGTGGCCAGTCGATAGGATCTATATGTCTCTCCTGGAACTCTTTTATCGTTCTTTCAGAAGCGTGAGCAGGAGCATT
>JAKRRZ010000730.1:0-16725 GCA_022627015.2 Podosphaera aphanis | reverse complement strand
ATTTTCAGACCTTCTCGCCTTCCCCTCTCTCTGTGCTCGACCTAAGGAAAAGAATTTTCACCTGCATATGAACTTGCATATCCTCAAGCAAATCGACCTTTATGCGGGCCAGCAGTAGTACTTGTTCTGGTCGGGGTTAGAAGGTGCAGGAAGTCCAGTCAATATCTCTCTTCATGGAGCCTGGAGGGATGACCAAATTTACTGTGGCTTGTCAGTCTCGAAGCAGAGATCGAGATTGAAAGGATTAGCTGATCTATCTTCTCACCCGCGGCACCGCCTGCTCTTGACCCCCCCCCCCACAATGGGGTCCCAACTGGAGCTTTTGCAGGGCGTCATGTCGATCAAGAAGTCACCGTGCCGTGCCGGGTCAAGTAAGTTCATGCGCAGATCGTGAAAATTGACCAGTGTCCTGAGTCTCGCGTTGTTGTTTGTTTGTTTAATATTTACCGTCCGGCGAGCACCTGCAAGGTACGTGCCCTGTCGTCTCCCGAGGGAGCAAAGGACGCCTGGCCCTAATGGCCAGGGAGTAGGTAGATATGTGACATGGGCTCGCGGAGCAAGAGTCTCGCGTGCGGACAGGTCATCTGCCTCACACAACTGAAGACATCACATGACTTGGTATTACATCTTCCGGCTTTAGTGAGGCGTGCGAGCCAGCGTACGCACGGTGGGCCGCCGCGGACAGCTCGAATGCTCTGGAACAGGGGAGATGCGGAGAGCCGACCTTCTCGCATTCCCACGTTCACTGGCCACTTGTGCACGGCGCAAGGTCTGCCGGTCACTCATCAGCAACGACATCCGGTGCGCATGACCGCGCCCCGCGCACGCTAGGTTCCGCCGCACCTCGTGGTCCCGGCAACTGGTGGGTGACTTTGGGAACTGTCGATTTGGGATCAATTTTCTCGGTCCGCCGCCGGAATGTGAACGTCGTGCATGCATGTATTGCCTGACGTGTGCTCAGATCACTCAGGTTGAAATTAGGCCACATCTCAGTGATGGGATCACGGGGTGTCTCGTCATGGACAGCTGCGTCAATATTGTCTTCGTGCGCCACCGCCTCGCGGACAAAAGTATGGCAGACATAGCAGGGACGCCGCGGGGCAATACACAGCACGTTATGAAAATCCGGTAACCTTGCCGACGGCAGACGGAGAAATGTACGTGGAAAGCGCACAACTTTGGAGAACCTCTGGCCACGGTCCCTCCGGTAAAGAGTGCACCGCAGAAAGCCGATGTCGGCCCGAATTCTGTTCTGTCAGGGCGGCGCGGCGCGGAACGTAGAGAGGATACTGGGCGGAGCGGGAGTGCAACCTGGTCGGAACGGCAACCTGGCGTTGCTGAGCACTTGGTCTCCGTGAAGCGCGACATCCCATCGCGCGCGCGGAATCCGGTGCAACACCACGACCAACTGCTGATTTTTCTCGCCCCGTCACTCGGTCGGATGGTGCAGTGGTACACCGTCGGGGCCGTTCGTCCACGTCGAGGCTGGACAGCTGGGACACATGTCCTACGGGAGACCAGAGGAGGCTGGTTCGATTCTAGCAAGACCCAGCTCCCACTCTCTCGCGCGGTGATCGTATGTCCGTAGAATGACGGAAGCATGTTCAGTGAACAACAGGTTGTTCACGCTTCACCCTGTGGTCGG
Organism: Podosphaera aphanis; assembly: GCA_022627015.2. Lineage (NCBI taxonomy): Eukaryota > Fungi > Ascomycota > Leotiomycetes > Helotiales > Erysiphaceae > Podosphaera > Podosphaera aphanis. The sequence goes on along the minus strand of JAKRRZ010000730.1, from coordinate 15,080 downwards.
TATTCACGGTAGAAGTTGCTTGTCCGTAAGGCAGACTCCGCGTAATGGTATCTGTAAATGAAATCTGAGTATGAGTGTTCTAAACGTCAAGATGTGTCGTTCTACAGAAGAATACTAATCTTCCGAAAACACCTGCATGGGCCTCAGGGCGCCAAATCGGGTTAATTGAATTAATTAATTTAATCTAATTACTAGAAAAATTGTGACTTCTTGAACGTACGAGATTCTACAATAAATTAAACATTTCCAGCCTGTGATTCAGATTCCCTAAGCCTATCCCGTTGCTCTAAACCTGCTCGCGCGTCTTGCGCGTCACGGATTGATTGTATGTTAGCAAATTTAGTATTGGGATCGACTTGGACTCTTCTGCGCCGGTGGTTAGAATTCGAAGCCTGGCGACATTTTAATAAAGCAACTACTGCTCGAAGATCTGCCACCTCTGTGTTGAGAGTCGGTCATGCGGCCTGCTTCATGAAGCTTCCTAATGTACCGTCCCTCTCTAGAGGATTCTTCAGTCCCACTCTCTCTAATTAATTGAATAAATTTACATATCTTACGAGAGCTACGAGGTGATTCATCTGAGATAGAATTAGGATTAGATAACGGTGTCGAAAGTCTTTCTATGGAGTGAGGGTCCTGGGATGAGTGAATACCCTTTTCCGGGTTCCATGGGAATAAACCAGCTGCTTTCCAGCCGGATTTAAGTCGGTAAAGATTAAAGGTGTCATTTCTAGCATCACGATAGCAAGTAACAAACTTCTGTATCTTGACTGCTGATGCGTTGTCGAATTTTTCCAAACCTGCGATCTGGCGGCGATATCGGGATTTGAGCGGTGCAAAAACACCCAAATCCAAAGGTTGGAGAACATGACTTGGATGGGCGAGTAAAAATAGAAGTTCGACATTATTTTGCTTGCAAATCCACAGTAATTCAGTGGTTGTGCGACTTCCGTGGCCATCCATAATTAAAATGCGATGGCCCTCATCTACAGGGTTAGTCTCAGGGATAAACATGTGTGTAAGTCAAATAATCGCAATTTTATTACAAGTCCATCTATTTTCAGATTTCGTATATTGCCAATCCGGGGAGTAATCTGGAAAACAAGTTGACTGTGGGTTGCTACCCTTAAAAATTACCAACGGCCGTATAGAGTGTCCTGGGGCGCTGATTGTCTCGATGATTGGAACCCATTCCTCCGATTGAGAAGATTTAAGATAGGAGCGCTTTTTACCTGAGCTAGCAAGGACCATTGAGTTAGCACAAACTCCGAGGGCGATGCCATGTTCGTCCGTATTCCAGATATTTCTTTGTTCAACGTTATAGCGACTCTGAAGCTCACGAAACTGCGTGTGGAACTCGGAAAGTAAATCTGGGTGAGTTCCATCGATTCTTGAGGCTTCGATTCTTCTGCCTATACAGGTAGAAACTTCTGGTTTGCGCTGTATGAAATTTGATAGCCATTTTTTCCCAAGGGGAGCATGGTCAGAGTTCAGTCTAAAGATTAGAACCGCCATTTCTTGAGCGCGAGCATGAGATGGCAGATATCCTTCGAAGTCTAGTCTAAGGATCCATTTTGCAAGATATTCCTCTTGTTGATTAGAAAATCTCTGACGTGGTTCATGACCATTATTTTGATTTTTCTCACCCCGTTGACGATGTCTAAGAGTGGATTCAGGGATGCCGTACAATTCAGCAACGGCTCGAATCAATAAATTTTTGTCAGGTTATATATGCTAAGGGCATCTCTTGTTGTAGATTCACGTCGAGACATTGTACTTGTATTGAGGTGGAGTAATTTCAAAATTAACAGATAGTGTTGCTATGGGCTCAGTGCGCAATCCATGGGGTGTCTAACTTACTAATAATCAGAATCTAGTTGGTTCCCCATTGGCAACAATTACAGCGTGACAACGATCCCTTCATGACCCATACAATGGAGTAATATCCTCTCCTGTCACCAAATTCCATGCCTCCGTGATTATTTCTCGAAGGTCAGATCGACTAATTCTCTGGGCATGGTAGGAAGCCCTGCAATAGTGATCTTGAACAACCTCTTCATAATCGCCCAGACATGCTAGATCAGGTTATGGTCGGGAGAGTAAGGAGGTCACGGGATAGTTGGGATATCCCGAGCTTCCAAATTCAACCGAGTTTCAAAAGAACTATGATAGGGAGCATTGTCTTGCTGGTACCATGGGTTCCTCCCATTTCTTCGCTCGTCCGCGATAAATCGCCGAACTTGGGAAATTATGTACTCGTCATACTTAGCCGAGTTTATCTTCCTCCATTCCCAAATAGTACCGAACGCTTTCCTCCCATCATAGATAGCCCCATGAAACATCTGTGATGGAAATTTCCCGTGCTTTTGAGATGCACACTCGGGACGATATCGGTTGAAAACTATGTCTTCCCTGGTCCCTTCTACAAGAACTGTGACATAACTCCCTAAGAAAGACCCTCCAAGGGCCCACACTTGATCTGAGAAGATTATGTTTCGGGGATCCTATTCTCGAGCCACCGTGACAAATTCCATACGCATTTACCAATGATGCTCTCGATCTAAGAATCCCTTCTTCTTCGACATTCTTCGCACAAAACCTTGCGACAAGACGACTGTTCGGATGGTGCACCTCCCGAACCCATCGAGACTCAATTCAGGTGCAAATTGGGTTATCTTGTCGAAGGGTACGCGCCGATGGTAATCATGACCTAGAATCCAAGTGATAATTTCTGCTGCCTTTGTAGGGGGGATCTAAGGCCGTCCACCACTCTGCTATGTCCTCGGTACCCTCGATTGTACTCCGGCGTAATATACCTGATTGACGGAGAAATTATATCTCCTACTAATTTCTTTGGCGGAAAGCCCCGACTCACTCGCAGTTTTGATAGTACTCCGGTCCAGTTCAGTCGTATTTGGACGCCGGTTTAATGTTATGGTACATAAGTTATTTGGGGGAGAGGGAGAAGGAAAACACTAAATTTTTCTTAGCAGTTGATTGATAGACGATATAATTTATGACAAACGTTAATAAAATACTAGGCAGCTGCTGCTTTACCGGCAGTAAAAAGTCCTGATTCACTACAGGTGACGAATTTAACGGGGAAGAATGCCTGAGAAATATTTAGTTTATATTCATTTGGGGAATTCTTGGAACGAAAGTTTGGGCAAACTCATAGGATATCTGCGGCTCAGGCAGAAATTAGAATTCCTGATATAATTCAGGACTCAATGCCATCATAGACATAAAATCCTATCAAGAATTAGAATTTTATCAACAGGGAAATTGCTGAACGAACGTTTGTGGAGGGACAGCGGGTAACTGTGTGCTGTGTAATGCAACACTGAAGTTGTACATGAGAAAGTAAACCCCGTACGCACAGCCGAGTCGTATATGGCAAGGACGCCGAGTCATTTGATATGAGTCGCATGAAACTAGGAGAACTTCTTGTGGTAAGAGCCGATAAGTTACTGAGTTAATCAATGCATAGCAATGGTATTGACTTAGTGCATGAAAGTGATTGAATACGAGAATAGAATTGGGATATTGGGATAATGAGCACTATTGATGTATATAATGAGAATCAGTCAATTAGCTAAATGACATGGGCGATTGTTAGATTGTGATATAGAAAGGTCTCATGAAGTGGATGAAGATTTTGTAATCACTATTCTATCCTAGGATACTACATAATAATATACAGTCCCGTCCAGGGGTTCTCTGTCGCTACAGATATATTTTTAAGATGCAAAACATTTACAGACAGAGAATGTTATAAGTCTAAACAAACACGATAAGACATATTGTGTTTTGTCTCGGTACTCAAACACAAGCGGACTTGATCGCAATAGGCCATGTCCTCAACAGGGATTAGCACACATATCTTTATACCTACTGTATTCACGTTCCATAATACCGTTAGAGAACTACTTATTCTACCCGCATGTTAGTAACATTGCACTACTCCCATACTCATAACTGTAACACTGTGGCTCTAGCAGAAATGTGACTTCCCGCTTCAATTCAGGACCTGACACCATCATTTGCGGAAAAAACCTGAAATATACATAATTCACTTTTGATCATTCGGGAGATTTCAAGAACGAATAGTTCCAGTGTTTCTGTCAACTGTTGCATCAACAATACAAAATATTCCTGTTTCATAAGTGACGTTTGAATTGCCCTTTCCAGTGTCGAAAAACTCCTAGAGCGATCTTAATAGATGATTAATTGGGAGATCAGAAGGTTAAAACTAACGTTTCTGGCGCGGGAACGGACTATTGCTATGAGAATGAAATATCGAATCCTTTATCCATAGGTGCCGATTATATCGCCGTCGAATGGTCCATATCGTCGATGTGAGAATATAAATGTTAAATTTGTTCAGTTCTCAGAGGTGTGCATCAGCTTGACCCCCAATACTCTCGAAAAGCCATGTTATCAGTATCTTCTGCGCCATAGAATGATGCCATTCTTGCATTGAAGCTCGCAATTGTGTGAACATCTTCTCGCAATTAACTAAGGGCAGCGTACATAAATTGCTACGGGTTATCGCTGCATTGAGATCGGAAACATCAGATGAAACTTTTAAGCTATTGGTTGATATCATATGATGTGATTAAGCCCAGTTTTAATCCATTTCTATGAAGATTTTTTGAAGTCGATTGAAGGGCGTAATATCTTTACCCTTGTTTTAGATTCTCATGGCCGAAGGTGGTATCCTCCAATAAACTGACGTGTATAGAGCTCATACAAGTATTGCTTACTATGAATCGGGGGCCCACATAAATGAAGCGACAAACACGCGGCTTCCATGGTAGTAACATGAGCTGATCAGGCATTTTTTGATCTTTTCTCTGCCTTACCTAGAAGTGTCAGTCACTGGCTTCTGGCGGTCACTGCACGTGAGGCCTTCAGTTTCTCGGTTCATGTGGTGCAGAAATACGGTCTGCTGAAATTACTGGTATCACAATTCCACCCGTTCACGCCACGTCGTTGGAAGCGGAGGATGAGGGAAACCTTTTGAAACCCACGGTACGCAAAGTGCAAGGGGACTCCGGTAATGTGCCTCACCGTGGCGTCTCCACACCAGGCTTATCATGGAACAGTTGTGAGTGAAATGATGCACACTTTCGTAGCGCAGAAGTGAGGTGATAATATTAACACTCAGAAAATAACCTCGTCGTTGGTCGATGACGTGTAGCGAGTAGAGAAATCTCTGTTCCTTCTAGTACTTTCGGGTGAATGATAGATGGAATAGGATATCGTTACATGTAGATGAACAAGTATCCGCAAAGCAAACAGACAAACGGTCTCTTAGACACCATGGACCTAGATATCCCATACAAGATATTTCCCATGTGGAAAGTGGTAAATTTTGAATCATGCGAACGTGTCATAGGAAGCTCACCTAGCTGGTGTTATCAAACGAGGTTTAGAATTGCGCCAATTTGTAGATGATGGACACGGAGGCTCCCAGAATTTGCTCTCTAAGTAGCAGTAGCCAAATGAGCATGTGGAATTTTCGCAAATCCATTGGTCATCAAATATTAGTAGTGCACCGTTCATAACTGTTTATGGTTACGTACATGTACTTCATGTAATCTCCCCGCGTTCATACCCACGTCTCTGCCGGCTCAGTAATTAGCCAACCAAATCAGACGCGGGACGGAAGGAAAGGAAGGACCCCCAAATATGTGCCCCCACATGTCGTGCCTCGGTATGTTGTTCGCCGAGACCCGTCGACAATCACTGTGACAACGCCGCATCGCCGCAAGCACATGCGACTCAGAAGATTTGAAACCTGTGACAGAATTTGATAGTTAATTCTGGAGAGGGCAGAGTGGAAGGAGGGAGCGGAAACGGTCGGTCGGTCGGTACCCGGATGGATGGAGGAACAAGTGCAAGTCAGCCGGGCGACCGACCAGTGCTTGGGGTAGTGAAATCGCTTTAGCAACAGAAATCCGGATGAGTCCCACACGTATCCATGTAATTCATCGCAGATGATTAATTTCCTTGAACTTCAGCGGCGTGTGGGGAAAGTTCGTCGAGGCTGCCCTCACCTGTGAAGATGCACTAGGGCCGTCGGTCAACATCAACGCGTCGATCACACTTCGATTGCTGGAGGCTCTCCTTCGCCGATAAACCATTGGTCCCCTGCACACTCACAGGTTCTCGATCGGATCAGATCAGATCAGATTTATTGAGTCGTATTACCTAGCGCTTATTCGTTGAACATTTGCAGGACCGGCATACAGAAGACGGTACTCCCCTTGCCCAATTTACCACTTAAAAACTTCTAATCCGGAGTTTTTACAAGAGAAATACGACAAACATCAATGCGAAGTTGATATTTGAGACGATATGGTGATCAAAAAAGGTGGAATTCAGTATCAGATAACGTATTGCACAAGCTAGTGAGCCATACAAGATAATGGTCCAGCGATCAAAAATCGTGATGATCGTTGCAGATCTCGGCGACTGAAAGTTCAGCAAATTGACAATAATTAAGCCAGAGCTAGATACAATGCTTTACGCGCCAAATATTCAAGAAAAAATGTCGGCTTTTCACGAGTGATTACTCGGGAATAATCTAATATCTACTAACAGGCTACTGACAGCGATAGATTTACACTAATCACAATTATTAATTTTGATCTTCATAAAATTTCCCAAGAACATGAATGAATGGGCCACACCAATCATAATTATTTTAAAAGCAGCTTGTGAAATTTTATGAAGAACAAAATCAATAATTGTAATTAGTGTAAACCTATCGCTGTTAGTAGCCTTTTTGTAGATAATAGGTTATTCCCAAGGAATCACTCATGAATAGCCGACATTGTTTTCTGAATATTTGGCGCTTAAAGCATCGTATCTAGCTCTGGCTTAACTATTGTCGATTGGTTGAATTTTCAGTCGCCGAGATCTGCAACGATCACTACGATTTTTGATCGCTGGACCATTGTCTTGTATGGCCCACTATCTTGTGAAATACTAGTACGTTATTGGTCTTGGAATGTTTATTTTTATGGTAGGGATTAGAAGGTGCAGTAAGTCCTGGCAATGTCTCTATTTATAGAGCCTGCAGCGAGGAACAGAACTTACTATGGTTTGTCAGCCCCTAAACAGAGATCGAGGTAAACATGATCGACTGACCTTTTCGCCTGCACACCCTCCTCCTTGTAACCCATAAAAATTAAGATTTTTAAAAGTAATTTTGGCGACGGGAGTAGATGGATCGATCTGTTTTGAGATGCCCCAAGGTTGCCGGGAGCCTGTGTAAAGTGTTGAGCTGATTCTATTCCATCAGGACATAATGCTGGCAAGTGTATGTGATGATTGATGGTGGTTTTGAAACATTTGTATCTTGTGCGACAAAGACGAAAGCTGCTAATAATTACGATTTCACGTACATACATGATCATCTACAGATTATTCACCAAATTAGACTTTAAATCACCCCTAGGATAGGTTACACGTGAAGTTTTTAAGTGGGCAGATTCAGACCACTCTAGATCTATAATTTCGTATTACTCGTTCATCCTCATTTCGTAAGACGATTGTGCCTCACAGCCATCGAGCGAAGATACGTGTGAAACAGGACAACTAATGTAGCTGCATCTTACGCGTTTCGACGTTTCGGTACCATGTTATATCTTGTAAACTTAACTGAAAGGTGTGATAGGATTGGATTTCGAAGCATTGTTGAAATGCATCAAGTCCGATTGCATCAGGGTATCTACAGTAACACATGTGCGCACAGTGTGGCGAATAGTAATCAAGTTGGATGAATTAACGCCTCAGAATTAAATTGGTTTTCATTCTTTTTTTAAATTTGGGTATGAAAATCTGGATCAGATATGCACGGTTATTACTCCGCCATACCCTATTACATTATGGAACTGTATTTTACTGTAAAATTCCCTGCCTCTTCGGGATGGTGAATTTTAATCCCCTGTCAATTTCTTTACCTCACGCGTAGAACAAAGTCTATAATGACCGATACCATCTCTTTCTTAGGGATCAACACCTGGATATATTGACGCTAACACCAGAATGGGTTAGAAATTATATAGGTAAGAGTGAATCAATTAAGACATACCTTAGTGAATGGTTTTGAATGTGGAAGGCATGAATGTGCCTCCTTTTGGATTGAAAGACTCTTGTGTACTCAAGAGCACTCACTCAGTTCTCGGCGCGGGTCATCTTTAACCGAGTGATGCGGCCGCGAGACCGATGGCTGATGTTTTCATCATTCTCTAGGTAAATGTTGATGGGTGTCATGGTTCAACCCAGGTAGTGTGAATGCTCTGAATGTCAGGTCGGGTATTCATGTTACTTTGACTTCAGGTCACCTAAATCTCAAAAGTTTGTTCCGGAGTGGCTCAGTCGGCATTGGGTGTGCCTTGGCAGGAGAAAAATCGCCTGAACAACTTGTAGAGCACCCTACTGGTGTCATTCACGCAGATACATCGCCGTGCGCAACTTTCTCTTGAGTTCCTTAAAAGTTGTGAAAGATATTTTTGACATCTTTTTGAGACAAAATTCACTGCTGGAGCTGATGCTGGAATTAAGACTTCCATCATCGAAAGAGAGCTCAGAATAGTGATTTCTTTGGAGCGGGAAGGGGGAGGTATTTCGTTGCCGTTTGGTTTCTCCTCGACGGGATGACCTGGATGGAGAGACAGTCGGCGTATTTACGCTATCTTTGGCTTTTTTGTCGTATTTGTCCATCTCCAAAAGAACGGAAAGCAAGAATGTATCAGTAGTGGCTGCTTGATCGCCGACATGCTCCGAACCTTCGCGAAAGCGAGAATCGCGACGAGTAGGAGTAGCTGGAAGCGGGATTGGCGATCTTATGGCGATTGCTTGATCTGATGAGGCAGGCATCTTGCTGTTCTTTGTATCTGCAAAGTAACAGATTGAACGTATGAGTCGACAAGTAAAGCTAGGGGAATAGAGGACCAAAGTATAGACACAGAGAGGGTGATCGAGGCGGATAATGATCGATGAACGGAACAAACGATGACCATGCGGACGGAATAGATAATATATAGTATGGAACGGGTCGAGTGAAATAAAGGTGAAAGACTGAACAAGTAAGATTATGGTGATTGGATATTGTGAGCTTATAGATGAAGCACCACCACGAAACGTAGACAGGATGTCGAACGTTAAGAGAAACATGTGCCTCCCTAGGTCCTGGTATACACACATTTTCGTGATAGGTATTTTGACATTAGATTTCAGTCCCTGTACTATTTTAGCCCGAGGCATGAGGTCCGGGACTAGGACTAGGTCTAGATCAAGTAAAAACGTTTATTGGGGGATGAGGGCTATCCCTGTTAGCTTACGACTGGGATCCAGTGAATGTAAGGTTGGTTCATTAAGTAGTTGATCACGGGGAGATCTTCATAGTTTAAGCCTAATGTGGACATCATTTCCCTTCGTATGAAGATCAAGCAGAGGGTAATCAATCCTATCTCAATCTCGGTACCGTATACCGTATTTTATTGTCTAGCGAAATCTAGCCTATCTTTGTATACAATTATTCTACACGAAAGCGAGTAAAGCTGAGCTCTAGTCGTAGCATCACTTTCCCACGCAACAGAAGTTGATGTTTGTGTTTTCAGCCGGGCGGAGCAGGGTAGCAAGTTGACTGAAATTTCTCTTGAATCGACTAGGGCTTTCCATCATCGTGCCGCAGAAGCCGAGCCTGGCTGAGTCTTCGTTTCGTATTATTCTTACTTCTAATAATGGGCTAGACTAGAGTCTGGCGTAAGACGTAGTAGTTAGGAGAGCTACCTCCTCTCAGTAGAATATTAGATGCTCTTCTATGTGATATCTGCCATATGATTTGACTCCAATCAACGTGAAAGGCCAAGAAAGATCTCCACGACGTAAGACGAAGACGAAAGATATTAAGACTGCCTCATGGTGACTCTAATGGCTCTTGATTTTTTCCCTAACTTGATGGCCCCTTTTTGACGTTGATAGGCGGAAATGGAGATCTTGCGCAATAAGACCAAAGCCAGTCAGTCGTTCCAAGAGATTTGTGTTGAGACTCAGTCAGCTATAAAATAAGGATACCACGTAATTAGGGAGTCGTTTTCGACGTCAGCTTATCAGGAAATGGTGGGCTAGAAACTTCTATTCTCTGAACCTGTGATATTTGAATCGATAATAATTATGCTATAATACATGTAGTTCAATCCAACTGAAACCGTCAAATCGAGGGTGATCTGCTATGCCTTCGTGGAATCAACTCTATGCACGTGTACTACGTATTGTTGATATAAGCGATGCTAATACCAGGGTATGTAGTAAGTTCTGTTTATTCTCACCACATTATCATTGTGAGAAATGTACAGAACTTACACATTTCTTACTTTTGTATTGACTTGCCCTTGAGATCCTGTAAGTCAGGGACAGAATCCCTGCCAAACTTATCCTTGCCACTTGGTCCCTGGTCGTGTTTTAGCCATAGCGCTTCCGCTTACAGGGATGAAGTGGCCACACTAAGTCATTTGATTTTAACGGATAAGGAATTAGGCTGAGAAAGTACATGATCAAAACTCGTTGTAGTGATCTTACAAGCTCGAAATATGGGTTGGTCTTCCGAGCAAAGGCAGTTCTAAGGCATGGCTGTCTCAGCAGGGGTAGATTTTCAAATCGTATGCTTATATTGGTGGACATGGGTGTTAGAAGTCTGAACAACTACTGTACGTCACGCCACTGTTTGGCACCGGATAGGTCCACAAGCAACGTGTACTAATAATAGTAGCATCAATCCAATTGCTCCTGCCAAGGGGTAGTCGATCTTATGAGACTACCCTGCTCTTTTCGTCAGCTGGCTGAGAAGATAAAGTATATATCTAGGTATATCCAGACCTATTTAACCTTATATGAACAACGATTGGGATAGTACTGTTCGTTATCCTCACATGATGAAGAGTCGACGAGTATAGAACATATTCCAAATTATTAGTCCCTTCGTGGAGTAAAGTCGGTCGTCGGGTGTTACCATTGATACGTGAGGAGAGAAGAAGTAGGTCGTGTGATAAAATTGTCATGGAAAATGATACTTGTTCAGACAATTTGATCGATCGATCAATCGATCGAGAGAATTGTTGGATGCGTTGAATGAGTTGTTTATCATGCTGGGCACCTTGTGTACATTTTGTCTACGTTGCATCAAGATTCGTCTCACTAGCAACTAATTACATGTAGGGGTGTTCGATTTGCATAGAGCGAACGGCTTTACATACTTTAGCATCAGAATAGGGATTATAAATGCCAGACTAAAGCCGTTAATGCCCTTGTATGCTATGGCCATAGCAATTAATCAATACATGGGTCGGATGGTGCAATGGTACACCGTCCTGGCCGTTCTCCCAAGTTGTCTCTGGGCAGCTTGGGTACATGCCCCATTCGAGACAGGAGAAAGCTGGTTCGAATCTAGTTAGACTCGTTTACCGCACTCACTCGCGGTGGTGTTTTTCTCATAGCTTGACCAAAGCATACTCAGATAACCATTGATTTTTCTCGCTTTTTCCTGTGGTGGGTATTCACAGAAGTGGTTGCACGTCGCAAGATTTTATCCTCGTTGTGGTATCTTCAAATGAAATCTAAGTATGAGTGTTACCAAACATCAAAATGAGTCATTCTATGAAAAACACACCTTCCGTAATCATTTGTGTCATTGTTTCAAGCTGTATACACAATATTGATTTAAAATACATAAAAGTGATCAATACATGTAGTTACCCTTGCGTTCCCACACCCATTTCGTCATTCACCACACCGCGAACTTGACCCGCGCATTGTATGACTAATGAGCTCTGCGACGGGCCAAAGCTTCGCGAATACAGCATCATTTACAAGTACATAACTGCATAGTTTTATGCAGTATTAGGGTTTGTAATTTTATACACAAGGAGCTCACATAAATAAACATTGTTGCAATACGCGATACACGATATTTTATTTACGAACAAGCAATCCTTAAATTTCACGAACGGTTCCCGCGCAGACATTGCGTATCAAGTTATTAAAGTAGCCCTTTATCACCATGTCACTGGGTATGCACCGCATCTACGTTGCTTCATCTCAAAATTTAAGCTTAATCGTCTTTGAAGGGAATATTTTACGTCTTAAAGAGAATCGAATTGTCCGAGAGACTCCAGCTCACTACATGGCGCGCGAAAGTTTAGAATAACTTCTGCTATCATTTTCAAAGCTCTAATGCACACTTAGGTTCAAGAAGATTTCAGCAGGGTTTGGACGGATTACCAGATCACGTACGGGAGCTTCCAAGACTGGGTCAGGTACATATCCTCTCAGTGGATTCCTGACGCTGCGAATTGGTGGGCTGGTAACCGCATAGTAAGTTGAAGAATTCTACACCCACATTTGGATTCCCTCTTGCACATATTCGATTGGGAATGTTAGATATTCAATTAACAACTATGTTTGTTGAATCCTGGCATGCAACTTTAAAGCGGTCATACCTTCGGATTGCGAGAAAACAGCGCACTGATAGCTTAGTTCATAAATTATTCAATGAGTATCTTTTGAAAGTAAGATTGAAAGTTGCACTTGTCAAGAATGGTTTCGGGATAAGAACAGCCACTGACACGGAGAAGAGGCAGAGAGATCTATGTGACGCCATAGTAGCTGATGTTGCTGAGAGTTACCTTAGATTTCCAACATCCCTCCAACCAGGTGATCAGTTCGGAAACGAAGTGATGGTAAGGTCACCTGTAAAAGAGAATGTTCATTACATCGTCTCACTGAATGACGGGGAAGTATCCAGCTGCTCATGCCTATTCATGGCTTCAAGCAACGTCGTTTGCAAGCACACGTTACTGGCTGTGAGAGTGTTGGGGTATAGTATCTGTTACGATGTCAGAAGATCAGGCAATTCCCGACCAAGCCATTACAGAACTTCTCTGCCCTCCAATGATCACAATGACCCATCTCACCAAGAGCAAGTCAATGCCAATTTAAGGAGAAGCCTCGAGGCAATTAAACCATTTGTTAAGGCAGGGGCGAGTACTGAGCCCTCAGAGTGAGAAGCAATCGAATCGCTCGCTTCTAGCCTGGCATCAGTAAGGAGGAAGTTGCAGTATCCCGAAAGTTCTTGGTCCATGAGACAACGTCGATGAATAGTATGAATTTATGTAAGAGTATTAAGTAAGTTGTTAATTATATTTTAATTTAGAACTAACCGTTCTACACGTCTATCAAAGATGAAATTTTTCGAACTTATGTCTTTCGCGAGCGGCGCGCGAAAGACCTAAGTTCAAAAATCTTTTTGGAACTAACTTTATTTAGATTTTATCTCTCGACTGAGCTCGGTGGTCTGATGGTACCCAGCGTCCGGATTCCAGGACTATGTAATATCAGAAATACCTTTCATCTTCGAAAATAACTAGGTAGCGGAGTAGGAGTCTTCCCATTACAAAGGAAGTATGCATGAAGTTACGAAGACTAGACGTAAGCGACAACATCTATCCTCAAAAGGTTACAAAGTGGAGTTGTAGATTGGAGAGAGAGAAGTTTCCTTTTCTTGAAGGAAAACAGAAAGGCGACCATATTTCTGACACCACCTTTTCTAGATTCTGACACCACCTTTTCTAGATTCTGACACCACCCTGCTACATTCTGACACCACCCTCTGCATTAGGCGCTAAAATTCCCAGAAAAGTATCTAGTTACCGGGACAACCAACTCGTCATTTGATATTTGTATTTTTCATCGTATCTCAACAATAGTACACAAACTTGTGTTTGAGTGCTACAACGGCTATTTACTGAATTTGGCAGCAATTATCTTCTTAATATCCTTTGGTTCACATCTATCAACGTGCTTGAATATTTTTGCAGTAAAAATTGTGCAGATACACTTAAACTACTTCATAACTATCAATATCCACAGTACCTACTTTCATTGTCCGTACTGCGGAAGACGTGACTGTAAGTAAGATGAAGGTAAGTTTATAGTGTGCAACAAGTCTGTATGTTGCTGTATCTAGGAGTAGTGGTTTGGAATCTTCTACTGAGATTTTCGAAGCCACTGACGGTATGATACCTAGTACTCGTTATCAAGGATACAAAGCTTTGGGATACGGAAAAGCTACAGGAAAATATGGAACAGCTAGTTGGAAATTTTACAATCCGTACGCCAGTTGGCAAGACGCCCAGATACACTAAGCAATTAATTTCTGAAGAAATCACTAAGAACGTTATGAACTTAAATGCCCAGTTCACTCAAGAAGATACTGAGGGATTGATACCTCTTTCTCCTCCGCCCAACCGGACATATGCCACACGTTAAGCTGCTCAAGATGCTCTTCTCAAATGGTCACGACTTCCACCACAGACCCTCGGGAAAAAAAACATTAATTTAATGTTTCTATACATTAAAATAATGTGTACAGAAAAAATACATTAGATTAATGTTTACATACATTAAATTATTGTTTATATACATTAAGTTAATGCTTATATACATTAAAATAATGGATGGCACACCACACAATAAATTAATGCATATATACATTAAAAAGCCGTCCGGAGGGTCTGTGGTGTTCGTGGATATGCTTACCGCCTTCTTCGCTCAAAAAAGTCCAAGCATAAAGATAAGGCGAATCAATACACAGTATGCTTCTACATGTGCTGCGATATGGAGCTTATACATAATTCTACAGCTACAATATGCAAGACATCTTCTAGGGGAGTCGACTGCCTTCACCGTGTTAAGGTAATAAACAAGACGCGCACTGCGGATGATGATGACACTGGAAAATGGGAAGTTTTTGTTGAAATTGCTGGCCACGTTAAAGTCAGCGAAACCGGTGCCACTCCACCTGCACCTACCAATCAAATTTATATCGCAGATGAAGCATCTCTGAGCCCCAGCTCACATCCTGCACACCGCAAGCGAAACTAGGAACAACGTTTGAAGCTCCGAAGTCTATTTGATCAAGGACTGGAGTCGAAGCGTGTCTGGACAGTCTTTCGGGGGGATTCTAAAGGAGTACCACATGTCACACAGCAAGATATTTATGCTGAACG
>JAKRRZ010000729.1:0-16729 GCA_022627015.2 Podosphaera aphanis | reverse complement strand
TAAGGCTCACATATTTTAGACTTTGAGTTAGATGTCATAGGCCCCATAGACTTCCACTTTTAACCCCTGAAGCGAGATATACCCTGCACAGACCCACCTGGGAAAACTTACCGTAGCGGCACAGTACAGTCAAAGCTTGTTATAAGGATAGTGGGTCAACCCCAAATTAAGGCCTGTGATTGGAGGCTCCGATGCAGGTAACCAATAGGAACTCGTAAACTAGGGTCGACCCACTATCCGTATAGCGAGGTTTGACAGTATACTTAAGTAAGTAACTGAATTTATTTTTCCTCAAAGCAACGACGTGCAAAATGTTAACAGGGAGGTAGCCTGTAATTCCAAAAAATCGAGTTTGAACTAATTGAAGAACAGACCTAACCAATCGGAGAGGCTCTGGTGGGTATTTTCGCAGGGGTGAAGTTGAGATACCCAGAAGCTGAAGGAGAGCTACCGGTCCCGTTAATCAATACCACCAACGTAATTTCTAACTCTAGCTAAGAAGTCTTACATATCAAAGAATACTCCAAAACTCAATCCGAATGCTTTTGAGTATTGTGGTCAACCGGAGAAGGGCTTAGATCATTGGATCTTTTGAAAAATTTTTGATCTTACTAATAAAATATTTGAGCATTCTGATTGGCGGACTAAAAATCACCTGCACAATATATCGAATGATACTCAGGTTGCGCTATATTATGACTACCCGCTGCAGACCCAAAACATTCACTACGAATACGATGAAATTCATCCTGCTTTCAGTGGATTAGACGCAAGCAGCCTCTGGAATTTTTACTAGACTCATTAGGTCCGCCATGGCGCAGAGTGGACAGAAACAAAGTGAAGGAAGAAATTAGCGCAGTTGGCCGAAAAAAGAGCTAGACGAGTACCAAAGATGGATGGCTTCAAGAGTAGTGGGAATATTGGACCTTGTTGTGTACTCAGATGGATCCATGGACGAACCGGAAAATGTGGGAGCAGGATACTGCATTTTTCGGGGACCAACCACCAAAATCGCAAGCGGGAAAGTTCCGCTAGGACGAACGGTGGAAGTTTACGATGCGGAAACCATCGGTGCCACTGAAGGTCCGAAAGCAGTAACTGTAAATAGTATGGCTAAATTTGCGACCAACGTTATAGTCTGTCTCGATAATGAGGAAGCTGCTCTGCGCTTGTATACTGGGAACTAGACACCTTCCAGTTCTAGAAAGATCGCCGAGTCTCAAAAACTACGAGATAGTTGGCGCTAGAGAATGCGTATGCCGCGGATTCCACCTGATACGGTTAACGTGAGATGAATACCTAGACATGCAGGAATCGCAAGGAACGAAAGAGCCGACACACTGGCAAAAACCGCATGCAGTGAACCCACCTTACGCACTAAAGCCACGATTGCAAGGGCGGCGAGACTCCTTGACGAACGATACGAAGCTGGTATAGCGGCGTACTAGATCAGTAATCCTCCTGAACGTTACAAATACCTTAGAATCCAAACGAGAGGAAGAATGCCCGACGAACTTCGATTATTCTCACGCAGAAACCTTGGTTCACGCCTAGCAGCACGGTCTGCACATGGCGATTTTGCAGCCTATCAAAGAGGATTCAAGCACGAAGAAGCTACCTCTCTATGTGAATGTGGTGAAGAAAAATCACCGGAATATCCTTTTGTCTGCTCCAGACTCCGCAACAAACGCAAACCACGACCGAGGACGTCGCGAGGTCATGAGGGTGATATTTGGTGGGTACTGGCTTCAACCGATGAAGCACAGGCATTTGGAGACTGGTACAAAATCATATAACCGTATGGCTAAATTGGGAGGTCTATTGTTTTTGTGTGTGTGTTTTTTTTTTTAATTTTTTTTATTGTTGGTATGTTCTGTCTGAGATAGGGCGTTGGGGATTTTAGCTGCATTTCTGGGAGTCATTTAAAATATAGGAGATGTGCGCGAGAAAGCAATCTCATTAAAAGATAGACGCTGGGAAGGTTGAACTGTTGTAAATGAGAAATAGATGTCATTAAGATAATAGAAGCGCCTGGTAGCCTCAGGCTACGAAGGCGGACCAAGCGCCCCCCCCCCCCCCGAGAGCTCAGAGGCCGGGTCTATCCCGCGAGCCTACTTGGCGTAAAATGAGAAAAAATAAATTATGACTACCCACCCCTATCTAGACCTGACACGCCAGGTCGGCAAGCCCAGCACGGCGTCATCGGCTTCTACGTCCGCGCTGCCGAGACTCGGGGCAAGTTGCCTACCTGCCACTCGGCCATGCGGCCCTGTCCCGTCTCGCCTGGCCGGGACCCACCACGACAAGACCGATCAGGGGCGAGCGTGCCTCGTGCCATGAACGCGCCCTGCCCATGTCACACAGCGTGGTCACCGGCACCACATGGATTCGTCAACGCGGGTTCTATTTTGAGGGCAAATGCCTGAAGTCAGTCGGTCGGCGGCTGATGTAGTTATGTAAGCCAATAAAGGTGGTATAAGTGAATGGGTTGTAAGTGTTGAACTCAACTGCTCGCCTCGCAAAAAACGTTAAGTAAGAACACTCTCATTTTATGATGGACGATCTGGTGAATTGCTGTGCGCATGATACTTTTTGTTGGTGCGCTTTCCAAATGTCCATTTCACATCACTATCAAAGCAGACAAAGTGTAAAACTCTGCTGGTATGCCGTACAAGTAGAGTTATCTCAGAAATCTTCTTGTAGACAAGACACACATAGACTCGATTTTCAAGGCATAAAATTTCAGATTTAGCTCATTTTAAGGGTAAGGCCAATGAAGTGTATATGATGACACACACAAAGTTTGCTGGGCAAGTACGATAGCACTTGCGAATTTATATTTAAATTTCCACCATAAATTATGTTTACTCCTTAAACGCCCAAGTCCGCATTCCCTCCGTACCAGAGCCAGAAACACCTGTCACATATATTACAAATAAATCAACCGATGCCCCAGTCACCTTAATAACGACGTGGTCGCACGTTGATAGATCCATTGTGAGAATTGAACGCTTGGCTCATCGATATGGCGCGTGCAGATTTCGGCTAACCAGAGCGTCACGGGTAGAATTATAAGATGCGGCGCCAGGAAGCTAAGCTCGAAGCCAAGGGGACCAGATTTTGTCAACGGAAACAAATTAATCCAGTTAGGTATTGCGCCACCGTGCACCTCTCTTGCCCATCCCACTGCAACATATAATCTGTCACCAAGAATCCAGAGTACAGGACCATGAACAAGATAGAACGAGAACGAAATGCGACCAAGGTATTGGCAAAACCGCCATTCAAAGAAACGTTTGCAAATAGCAATACGCGGAATAGACGAGATAAGGAACAAGGAAGCCCAATACAAGTAAAACCACTTGAAATCGAATACGGCTTGGGGCTTTAGATGAGAGAGGATGCGCCAGCCCGGGGAGGCTCGTAGGACTTTGACATCTTGCTGACTGCTGGGAACTCCACCTAGATAGATACCGACGACGAAAAGAATGTAAAAGATGGTCTTTTTATACGGCGTGAAAATGTCGAAAAATTTCGGTAAATTACCGTTCGCTGCAAGTTGATCCAGATCGCACAGAAGCATGCCAGTCATAAACATTGCGTAGTGTGCACCATCAGTAATGTACATAAAGTAATAAATGAGACCCAGGGTTAGCCAAAGACGAGCGTTACGGGTGCAACGTGAGAAAGCCGCCAGGGCCGTATAAATGATTATGGAACCGCGAAATTCGACTGGAATCGACCATGCGTGAAAATTATATGTGAGCCAGTCATTTCCTCCTCCACGAAACACAAAACTAAAATTCTTAAATTCGACATAGTAATTCCATAGTTCCTCGCCAAAAGTTGATTTGTGCTCTGGTGTAGCTGTCCAGATACCGAGAAGATGCCATGAAGTCATATAGATAAACGTGGTGCTTATTACAGGTATGTACAAGCGGAGCCAACGTCGAAAAAGTGCAGAACTTAGATTCTCTTGAAGTTTTAGGTGATTCCCAGACTGAATTAGGTTGAGTGGTTTTGCTGATAGGACATAGCCTGAAATGACAAAGAACACAGTGACCGCCAAGTGGCCACCAGAGAAGAAAAGCCGTATCCCGGGTAAGCAGACAAAGTATTTTCGATTTTCGTAACCCCACGCGTTTTCAAAGATTATTCCCGCTCCTATTACATCGCGCGCCCACAACTGATGGTGTCCCCAATATACGATTAGAGCAGCAAATCCTCTTAATCCGTCGAGATAAGCAGTAGGTCTTAGTGGTTGCGATTCACGGGCGGATGCTGGAGATAACAGTGAAGGTTGTATTAAAGTCCACAATGAATGTAACCTCTCTCGCCAGCTCGGTGTTGACTTGGTCTCAAGGTGTAATAGAGGCTTGCTATCTGCTGCGTATCCACTCTCCAGAGAGGTATTATCGTGAGGCATTCTGTGAATTCCAAGCTATTCCAGCCTTGAAGGGGAGAATAGTCTCCCCGACGAAAAGCAACTTTCCCGCAAGACACAGTTTGTCAAGAATCATCCACCAAAGAGCAAGAGAGTGTATCAAGAATTAGGGCCTAGAAGAAACCACTCTTGTGAGCGAAGAGACGATCGTCGATAGATAGCTTGTCCGTACCTTTTCTCTGTTGTGATGAATTATTATGATTTGAAGAAGTAGTGGGGGGCTTTGTTCATCGGAGCGAAGAAATATCATCAGGGTTGGAAGGTTCGTGGGCAGAAACGAACTAACGCCAAGGCATCATACGTATCCGCAACGCTAACCCTGGTCAATGCGGAACTGAGAGTATGTGTGTGCAGGAAGATGATGAATGTTATCAGGGGGGAAGTCACAGACTCTAAACGCGAAATCCCATCATTGGCGAAACCAGTAACATGTCACTCAAAGTTTAAACAAGCAAGCAGAAACCAAATCATCAAGAGGTTTGCGCTCATCTGAATTGGAACAGCAGTTGAATCCACTCGTGACTCGCGGTAAGAAGTGTCCACAGTACTCATCCTCATCATCATTGTAGCGGGTGAAAAGATTTACACTTAAATGAAGAACCCGGAATTGGAGCTTTGCTTTACGATGAAAAATGGTTACGCTGTTCAGAATTACACTCCGAAAACCTACGAGACCTTTACACTCTCGAACAAGTCAGGAAGAAAATGAGAGTCCCAGTTGGTTGGTGACCTCAGGAGAAAATCAGTGTCGACTGTTGACCTTCTCTTTCTTTGTAAATAACCCCGTTCCTGTCTGTATTTACGCTTGTGCCTCTGTTTACAGAAACATGTCGGTTAGATATCAACGTGGAAGATTACTGAAGATGCCTCAAGGACACATAGCATAATTCAGTAGCACTGATCAATCAATGCCTTCACACTGATATATTTAATTTACCCGGCACTCTAATTTTAGTACATCGCCCCTTATTTAAGTTTCACCAATAACAACGACGACATTACTTTCCCTCGGCGATGCTGGGGATTATTTTTCAGAGTTGTTCGTTGTCGTCATGTGATGCAATAGTAGAGGGGGCATTTACGTGGAAAAAAGGTCCAGTCAAAAAGGTTCCACTGATCCCTACCCCTTACATAAATGTTTATTTTTGTTTCTCGATTATTAAGGACCAAGTGGGTATAATTCACCTTTTATCGTTTTTTTGCTTCAAGATCTTCTTCAGGCTTGTGTCGATCACCAAGGAGTTTAAAAAAAGACTCGTAATCCTTGCCTGTCGTGCCATGTAGAGGCGATCAAGCCACATCAGTGAGACCCAGATCAAGCAAACGAGTTTATGCGACAATGCTACGGGAAGTGCGACACCAGCGTGGAATCCCGATCTTATTATGCTGATAATTTCTTCCCCTATTTCACGAAAGAAAAAAAACAACTTCATCAAACAGATTAATATGGCTACGTACGTACGGATTCTCAAGGTAACCAGCCTAAAGAGGTAATAGATCTATCTGACTGGTCCACATCATTTAGCGGATGATGAACGATTTACCCTCAACCAAATCTGTTTCCCACCCCCTGATACATCCCTGCACTTTCTTCCACAGCTTCATGCCAAAACATGAATACAGTCAGTATTCCCTTCACCCCCCCCCCCCTTCAAATCTTCCCGGAGGTTAAGTCCAGGCATACGGAAAGGTCCAAGAGTATTCAATGGCATTGAGCCGGTTCGGTCATGGGTTGAAAAATGGGTAAGATTAGTGGGTAGCTTTAGCTTAATGTTCTTGATTATTTTCCATAACCCCCCCCCATGTACCAACTCTTGCCTTCTCTTTTATCTTCACCCCCTCTCCCCTGGGTTTGTTTAGTACATTTATTGTATCAGGTTAATCAGACTGGTTCGTTGCTTGGCGAGCAAGAATTGTCAGAGACCTTGTATCTGAATTAGGATGATCAACAACTTCCCATCTTTTCACACATTTTGATCAATTGTCTGGATTCAAATTTATTCTTAATCTACGTTTTTATCATCTTTGTTTCTGTCCAGTGAGGGTCTCTCTTTACGGCAAAAATGCTGGCTGCTCGATATGACGATTCTTTTCTGAAATACATTCGACGGCACCTGCCTCTCCGCCGTTTCCCTCCCATCTATGTCGCCTGCTTACTCGTATTACTAATATTTTCAACATCTCTTGGTCCTGCGATTCGAATGGGAGAAGCTGCCAGACGTGAATGGCAATATAATCCATTTGCAGTCACAGGAACCAAGTTTCCGAAGAAAATATGGCAGTCATGGAAAGTTAACGTGCTAGAGTTAGAAGAAAAGGAAATGCACTTAGCCAGGAGTTGGACATCTAAAAACCCAGGATACAGATATGAGATGCTCACCGATGGAAACGATATGGACTACGTCGAGCAACATTTCGGTCCAGCTGGTCTTAATCGACAAGACATTGTGCATACTTACCGCACCCTGAAAGCTAAAATTATTAAGGCCGACCTACTCCGCTATCTAGTAATGTATGTCGAAGGGGGAATATATGCTGATATTGATGTCGAAGCTCTTCGCCCGATAGATCGTTTCATACCTGAGCGATGGAATGAAAAAGATATCGATATGATTGTCGGTATTGAGATCGATATGCCACACTACTCTGATCATCCAATACTGGGTCCTAAGTCTAAATCTTTCTGTCAATGGACATTCGTATGCAAACCACGCCTGCCCGTTATGATGCAGCTCATCGATAACATTATTGTCTGGCTCCACGGTCTTTCACGCAAACAAAAGGTTCCTATATCTGAGTTAATATTAGATTTTGATGAAGTTATAACAGGAACCGGTCCCTCGGCTTTTACAGACGCCATATTAGCTGATATGCGCCGAAAAACCGGAAGAGATATTCAATGGAACACATTTCATGACATGATTGAGACTAAACTTATCGGTGGAGTTCTCGTTCTTACAGTCGAAGCATTTGCCGCAGGTCAAGGTCATTCAGACTCAGGTACCCATGAGGCCAAAACAGCACTCGTAAAACACCATTACCACGCCTCAGGTTGGCCCAAAGCTCATCCTCGACACAATCATCCAGCCTATGGAGAAGTTGAAGCATGCAATTGGAAGAGAGAATGTGTCGACAAATGGGATGCTGACACCGCTGCGTTTCCAAATTTACCTCCTGAGGAACAACAGCGTTTGATAGATATAAAAAATGAAGAGGACAGGAGACGAGTTGCGGAAGATGAAGCGCGAGAACAGGAAAGAAAAGATAGAGAGCGAGAGGATCGAGAGAGAAAAGAGCTGGAAGATGCTAAACAAAGAGTCTCCGAATGGCAAGAAAGAGAGAATGAACGGATTGCGAAGGAAAAGGAAGATCAAGAACGAGAACATCAGCAGAAAGCTATCTCTGAAGATGTCAAAACCGAAGCGGAACCTAAAAATGAAGAGATGCGGGAGCCTAAATGACACATTTAACGTTTTTTGTTTCACTTGCTCGTTTGGTAAAGAAACACCTTCCCACTGTACAAAGCCTCATCTAATGATCTGGGGCCAGGGTTCGTCTCTTCTTCGTCCGATATGAATATCGGCTGTAAATATTTCATGATAACAGCTTACTGCTCATGGTGGTGTTCTGGGGTGTTTTGGCGTTACCTGGAAATAGTCATAAAGCATTATAGCCTGATAATTAAATGCTGTTCAAATCGCAAAGTGATAGCTGACTTACTAATGTGTATAACAGTACTACCCCACACTAACGTAACACATAAGTTCTCTGCACACGTTGATCTTGTAACGAAAAGAAGTCATAGTGGAAGAGGCAGAATCAAAGAAGAGCTCTTAAATCTAAGACTTTCATAGACAGTGCTTGGAGATGTAGTGCACCGTTCGGACTCCGCCAACTATGGTTGTCGAGTTGGCTATTATGCAGTAAGAACCATTTCGATCAAGAGTGTAAAGAAGATATCGAAGCCACTCTAAATAATCCTGGACTGGAATTATTCTTATACCTTTCTGAATATTCATGGTAGAGGGTAGTGAGACTCCTGCAGTGTCCCTAATGTCGTTTTGGATTACCCCATCCTATTGTGTGTAACAATCGTCTCTGGTGTCATAACAACTGGCTGAACATACTTTGATAATTTGAAAGTTTCTCTCTTTGAGATGACAGAATATTGTTTCGGGTGGATTGAGAAATGGCATCCATTTATTATCATTAAGTAGATGAGTGACCAAAAGTAGTAGGAACGTTCCCAAGACCGAACAATATTGGCAGATGGAATCTGAGGAGGGGCGCTCCGGTTATGAAACTGGCATCGTGCCGTCTTCAGCACCACTGTCATTCATGGCCAAGCTAGAGGACAACTAGGAGATACGCATTGGAAAACCACCCGATCAGATACACAACTCTCAGCTGGCCCGCGGATGATGGTGCTACTTAAGGATTACGATATCTACGCAATTAACTACAAACCTGATCCTAGAGACATTTGTGAAACGGGTGGCACATCAATCTCACCCCTCAATCTGGATCGCGAGTCGCCGCGGGCAAGTCCTGATAAAATCCTCACGACGCTGACTCACCACGTGTCGACCGACATCTGATACGGAACCACAGATGAAGCCTTTCAGGGGAATTCGCCAGATCGCCCTGGAAACTCTGGAAATCGCAGATTGTAAGTCTAGGAGTCGGAGCGAAACAACATTTTTCTCAGAGTCAGTTCCATCATCTTATTGCTCAACTGCATGCTCTCAAGTACATAAATAAATGTATGTTGTTCTTGTCACGACTACATTCAGAATGCGATGACGCTCACAGATGTAATTATTAGACTCCGAATATTTAGAGGCGCCCTTAGTTACTTCCATCAACTTTTCTCATTTTCATAGGTAAACAGTTTGTATTCGAGATTGGAATATGAATCTGCTACTGTCATCAGGGTATGATCGTACAAGGCTAAATTTTCCAACCCTGAGGCTTCTCAGGTCAATCTTCATATGAATATGAAAACTATCTGCATAATCATTAACAAATCGGGTTGAGGCTCCCCACAAACGAGTCAGGGTTTATCAGCGACGGAAGCATGAGATCGGTCGCGCCCCCTGGCGAATCTTTTTCGTAAAATGTTTGACCCTTACTGTTGGAACATGGGGATCCTTGTAATCATGTGATATTATATAACGCGTTGACGCGTCTTGTCGTTTATATAATTTCTGTAGATGATAGCATGACAATCAAGATCCACCAACACAATCGCAGAACGTGATATACAGATTTCGCCTTCGCACTGTGTTAAAGTATCCCGACACTGATCAGGAAATACGAAAATCGTGGAAGGATATTGCTTCCCACCTTATTTGATCGATTTCAGTCGAAGATAGAAAGAAAGCCACTTTGAAAGCTTGATAGCTCGCCGTCGTCTACAAAGCCTTATTTCTATTAAAATAACTAATCACCATACCTAGGTGAAATTACACAATTTTATTCCCTGCCGCGTACCCTATATCAAAGTTTACGTTACTTCCGGACTTTTCGACAACAAAACCAACCTAAAAAAAATCTTTTATTTTTGCAACTATTATTTTATTTTTGATTTCTTATACCCGATCTGGCGCCTTTTGGCCCACGCAGGTGTAGACTTCAGTCAGATACAATGACGATATAGTCGTGATAAACATCATGCCTCGGATATCATTTGCAAGAATCACTACGATTGTGGCAGGCGGCTTTTTCTTCACCCCCACCGAACTATACCATCCGTGAAACTCACTCAAGGGAAACCTCGCAAAAAACCTTGAGTTATCCAGACATGCCACCATCATCATCGTAGCTTCCCTCAGTAAGGTAAGGTCTGCTGGAGTCGAACCAGCGATCTTCGGTCTCGAGTGGAGTAGTTGTTCAGGCTACCCAAACCCAACTTGGAAGACCGGCCTGGATGGTATACCACTACACCATCCGACCCTTCACCTATTATTATTATAATTTTTTTTTCAAGAAAAATTTCTCCTAATCAGAACGATCAGAAAATTGAGGGGAAAGAAACGGAAGACGTAAACTGGAACAATCGAATCAACCTCAGCACAGTAAGCCCTTTGGACTTAACCAACTATACCGCCTTCAAAACGTCATTTTATGAAAATGAAGACGTAACAGATAGCAATCTGTGGGATTCATTTCAAGATGATTTCACAGACTTCACGGCCTCGACATTCTCTCAAATTAAATTAAGAGCTCTACAGATGCTACGCGACTGTTTGAGAAGCAGAGGGGTATATATATCAAAGAATAACAAAAGAAAAACTATTTCTCAGACCTTAATCGAATGCCTAAAAGAAGAGGACCAGCACGCATGGACCGACGAAAACATAGAAGATGCTATTACTGAGAACTACAACATTAAATCACCAAAGTTAATTCGACGCATAGCAAATTGAGGAAATAGCTCATTTAGCACCAGTAAACAAATTGAAACAACTGGACCAGATTTGAATGTTCCATCAACCGTGTCAAAATACGATCAAGAAAATAACGATCATCGTTCGCCCCGGCCCAGAACCTGGAATCCAAACAATTTCGGTAAGGAAATTGCTAATATGGCAAAAATTTACACGGAAGAGCAGAAGTACAGCGGAACAAACGACAGCTTAGACTATAAGCTAAGAATCTTTTACGACATCTGCAGCCGTGTAGATTTTCCGCAGCAAGCGTATCTAAAGGCTCTTCCTACAATGCTGAAAGGACTCGCTCTAGATATTTACTATATCAATGAGCTCTCAAAAATGTCATTTAATGATGCTATTGATCATCTTCGAAACTATTTCCAAGGGCCTGAATTTCAACGAAAGTGCCTTAGTGAATGGAATAGCGTCACTTTGAAAAGCGTCATCGCCGAGAACACAGACAAATCAACTAGTGACTGCTTGCTCTTGCTAATACAAATACTTCGAAAACCCCAACATGCTCCCAGAGAAGCTCTATAGACAGTCGAATATTTACATGACAAACTTGTGACTGCTTATCAAGGTGTACCAGCATGTAGATACGCTATCTCGGACCTTTCACCAACCGTCGGAGCCTTAATCAAAAAATTACAATCACCTATCATTGCATACGAAAAAGAGAATATACCATCACAGGTTTACTTTATTGATCGGCGGTACCACAAAAATGATCATATCAATAAAACAGATAAGCCTAGATAGCGATGCTATATCTGTCAAAAAGAAGATTGTCGATCTTGGAACCACTCCGATCAAGAGCGAAGTAACTTCAAAGACAATGTCAAAGATAAATTTAAAAATAGACTTAGAAATCGACCATTTAATGACAAGCACTTCCAAAAAAGGTTCCGACAATACATTTTAGACTGTGAAGGCAATGAAAACGATTGGGAATCTACTACTGAAGATGAATTCAACGATATTTTCAATACTTTAGCAATCGACAAGGATAATGCAGAGCCTACAACTGACTGCAATATATCTATGTCCTACAATACTTACTTTGGCGAAATAAGCGAAGAAAACGCCGTGTTAACTACTGCTGAGTTTACCATTAGATCATGCCAACATGCATTGTTAGCCTTAAAAACTGAACCAGACTCACCCCCTCAATATGACCTGTTTACATATAACGATGCTACTAAGACACGCTATATGTCACAGATCAGATAATGAAGCAATGAGCTTTCAGATAAATGATGGTATTCTATAACTCAATTATGGGGAGAAAATCTACAACAAACTAGTCTAATATTTATATAAAACAATGACCTCTGTAATACCTTATTCTTGTGGACCTACTTCTTATCACAGTTCCCTCCAATTCTCTCTAGAAGATTCTCCAGACTTCTCTGAAGTGCTTTCGAGTTCCAGCCCTTGCTTTGGCATCTTAGGAATAGTGAAAGGCTCAGATCATCAGATCTGTTTCAAGATGGCCCGTGCCCAGTTTCCAATAAATGTGCATATGGATGGCATCTTCTAGAAGGTTTCTTTCGAGCTACACATTTAGCCTGCGCTAGCCAGCTTAGGCTACAGGGAATCATCGGCTAGCAAGCCGTCACACTATACAGAGGAAAAATTCATGGGTATTTTAATAAATACAGGGGAATCTACTAGATCAACAGTTGGGTATAAACAGTTCTGCGCTCTGCAAAAGGTTTGCGATATAGAGATTGATGAAAGAGCTAAAGGGACTGTAAATGTGCAATTTGGAATTGGCTCTACTTCATCAATCGGCTCCATAAAAGTCAACATGCCGACTGGCACTGTAGAATTTCACGTAGTCAATGTTGATACGCCATTTTTATTGTGTCTCAGAGATATGGATAATCTAAGGGTCTATTATGATAACCTAAATAATGTTATCGTTACAAAAACAAAATCTTTTCCAGTCATCCGACGATTCGGGCATCCTTTTCTACTATGGGAAATATCACTATCAACGTTTTTAACAGATTCCTTCGACAATTATCCTTGCTTTCTGACCAGTACCGAGCTCCAGCGACTTCACAGACGGTTTGGTTCACAGACGGTTTGGTTCACAGACGGTTTGGTCACCCGTCAGTTAAAAGGCTGCATAAAATACTTGAACGCTCTGGCTATAACGAAGAAAGCCACCGCAAGACACTAGAAAAAATCGCAAGATTCTACTAGGATTGCCAAAAATATAGTAGATCACCAGGTCGTTTCAAGTTTTCACTGAAAGATGATATACAATTTAACTCCTCCATATTTGTTGATATAATGTACATTAATGGCAACCCTCTTTTACATATTGTTGACGAAGGGGCCAAATTTCAAGCTAGCAGATGGCTGAAGAATATTTCTGCCAAAAATACTTGGGATATGCTACGGACCTGCTGGATAGACACTTACTTAGGCCCACCAGACATCATAGTCCACGACGCTGGCACAAATTTTGTTAGTAAAGAGTTCCAACAATAAGCGGTCAATATCGGCTCAACAACCAAAGGGGTACCGGTAGAGTCATATAATTCAATTGGCTTAGTGGAGAGATACAATGGTCCCCTACGCCGCATCTACAACATAATAATATCTGAAATACCAGGAATAGACAAACATCTAGTTCCACAAATGACTTTCAAGGCCCTAAATGACTCAGTTGGACCTGATGGACTTGTACCAACTCTCTTGGTCTTCGGTGCCTGTCCCAGAATGGTAGAAAGTGATGCACCTTCTCCTACCGTGACGGAAAGAACCAAAGCCTTGCGTACAGATATGAGAGAACTGGAACGAATTCGCGCCACTCGCCAAGTACATGATGCTTTAAATACTCGAAATGGCCCCTCTACAACAGAGATTCATAAATTACCTCTTAATTCTGTGGTTTTGGTGTGGCGAGAAGGGAATTCAGGGCACCTAGGGAAATGGGACGGTCCATTCAAACTTTTGAACGTTGACGCTGAAACATGTACGATTAACATGCCAAGCGGCCCAACCCAATTCCGAAGCGCCAGTGTTAAGCCCTATTTGACTGAGCAAGACGATCCAGAAACAACTAATACTAATAACGAGGTTCCTACGGCGTCAGAAATGTCGCCTAGTAACGAATCAACTACAGCGTCAGAAAAGTCGCTCAAGCCTTCACCACCAGTAGAATCTCAGCCCCAACCAATTATCGAGCCTCCAACGGTGTCAGAAACGTTACATTAGCTCATCCCTCGTCAAACTGTACTATCGGAATTTGCAACTCAGTCTCGTCGGCCTAAACGTAACGCGGGCAAACCACGTCGATATTTAACAGGCGTAAATAATGCTGATATAACTGTCTTTCTGAATGAAGAAGATCAATTCAAGGAGTCCCGTCCAAAAGAAATAAATGGACTATTGGAAAAAGGTAACTTCGAAGTAGTTCAAGATTGCATTGTACCAGCAGACACTGGGGTTTTTAACTCGAGATTTGTTGACGAAGTAAAATTTAAAGGAACCGATAAAGCCTTTGAGGAATCGAGACTCGTTGTGCAGGCTTACAACGATCATGGAAAAGACTTCGTGCTGACTCAGTCGCCAACCATTCAAAGAGTTAGTCAGAGACTAATAGTCTGCATGGCATCTTGTATTCCTGACACTAATTTATACTTGCGTGATACATCGCAAGCATACGTCCAGTCTACGACGAAATTAAACCGAAACTATTATATCCGCTCCCCACCCGAATTAAAGGCCGAATTGGGCCCAGAAGAAAAAGTTTTGTTAAAGGTTGTTAAACCGTTATATGGTGTACCGGAAGCCGGAAATCATTGGTTTCGCACTTATCACAACCATCACACTAAAGAACTTTTTATGAATCAGTCGACGTTTGATTCCTGCCTCCTTCGTTGTTACAAGGCAGGCTTATTAGGAATATTTGGAATTCAAATCGACGACACGCCATTCTTAGCCAACGATCGCTTCGCCAACGAGGGACAAATTAAACTTAAAGAAGCCAAATTTCCCGCGAAAGAACGGCACAAATTAACTGAAGATCAACCACTCAACTTCAACGGCTGTACAATATCACTCGACGCTGACAAAAATATTTTAAGGTTGACATAAGAGCATCAATGCAATAGTCTCACCCTAGTAAGTGAGGCTGTAACGACGTCAACAAGCTCCCGTGGTGCTGTTCGTTCAGGTCTCACAATTAAGGACCAATATGTAGCACAACGCGCCAAAGGTGCTTCCATTGATTTTTTATGTCAACCTGAAGACGCCTTTGACTTTTCTTTCGCTGCACAAGCTACAAACATCCAGAAAGAAGACGTCAATGCCCTAAATAAACGCCTAAAATGGCAAATTGAGAATAAATCAAGGGGCTTAAACTTTATACACCGATTATCTATGGTGAAATTGAAGTGTCTTTCCGCACACTATCTTTGTAATATTTTGTGCTAGTGAGTTCGCGAGAATGGAAGTTCTTAATCTTGGTATCTTGATCTGATCCGAATTCTTTCATCTCTCGCTTGAGTTGGTTTGAGTGACGGCCTGGAATTGTCGAAGCCTCGGTGAGGTTCATCCTGAAAGGCGGTTCAACTAACTCTTGAAAGTTGCTGGAATGTCATACCGAAAAGCTTACCTCAGAATTTAATGGAAAATCGAAGATTTGTTTTCGAGTGATGATTCAATGATTTAAGTACGAAAAGTGGATGGCAGTTATTGGATGCGCGTGGTTAGCAGAATCAAAGACTATTTTGGAGTTGGAGTTGGGGTGTGTACTATTTATCGTCTGTTGTGGGCCAAGCCACCATCCCGTAGGGATATAGGACGTATGAAGGATATCTAGAATACATGATCCTCCAAGCTACAGCAGTGCCCGACTTTTCCCAATACCTACGTTTGAGCCAGCTAGTTACATCGGGTCGAATCGAATGGGTAGGAACGTATTCACCCTGACCCGAAGGCCACGGGCCGAGGGAAAACCTTAAGGGGAACCCAGTGGGAAAAACCTCGGCCTTTCCTCCCGAACTCATTTTCGACGAGCAGCCGCAGTCATCTAAAATAAGCCATGTAGGAGTCAACCCGGGTCGGATGGTGGTGTGGTACACCGTCCGGGCCATTCTCCCAAGTAGAGTCTGGGTAGCCGAGGCACATGCCCCACTTGAGACAGGAGAAAGCTGCTTCGAATCCAGCAAAACCCTCACACCACATTCCTCACCTGGTCATGTATGTAACGATGTTGAAGGCATTCAGGACAACCGTGGGTGGCTGAAATGCGTTCCTACGGCAGACATATACGGTTGAGGGTAGAAAGGGCTGTAAGGCGCCTGACTTCGAGTTATGTCTTCAAATGATGTTCGGTGTGAGTGCCCCCTATGTCATGTTGAAAGATCGCTCCATGTACCGCACCAGGGTCATTCGTATCATGGCCTGAAGGCGGCATACACAAGAATGATTAAAAAAAGACTCTTCTTGGCTATGGTGCCACCCGACTAAACGTACAAGTCTTGGCAAAACCCGACATCTTTTTGGATATTTTAGTCCGTGCATGACCCACATTTCAGGTAATAATATCGTTCGAAGGAAGTTGACCGTAGAAATATCGGAATCAAGACACATCAGCCCCTGTAATATCGTTGTAGACAGTCACCTACGTACAACTATGTAGGGGTAATGAGCGAGCGCCGATCTAATGCAAATGTAGGGATGGATCCCAGATATTTATGTAGGCTCTTATGTAATGAACAGGGCTCAGGTTGGACGTAAGCGAGTTCAAATTTTAATAGCACACCTCCTCCCCCTCTCTTGCAATCACTCTATTCCGTGCACACATCTACACTGGTTGTGAACCCTA
>JAKRRZ010000728.1:0-16731 GCA_022627015.2 Podosphaera aphanis | reverse complement strand
GTTTTTCCCGCTTTTCCCTGTGGTGGGTATTCACGGTAGAGGTTACATGTCGCAAGACGTTATCCTCGTAGTGGTATCTGCAAATGAAATCTAAGTATGAGTGTTCCAGAACGTCAAAATGAGTCATCCTTTGAGAAACACACCTTCCGTAATCACACGTGTCATAGCTTCAGGCTGCATACACAAGAATGATTTAAAAAAAAATAAATAAATAAATAAATAAAAAAAAAAAGATGATTTACTAATTTCTTCCACTAAAATTCATGAAAACCTGGGACACGCTTCAGCAGGTACCACAATGCGTGAAACTGGTCGTCAATATTGGCATCCTGAGCTAAAGCTAGCCGTTTATGAAGCAATTCGTAGATGCCAATCATGCCAACTTATGAAACCTCCAGATCCAACTCTAGGGGATCTAATACAAATTCAACCATCACCACCTTTAACACGCTGGGCTATTGATCACACCCAGATCGGTCCTAAAATTCTATTAAATGCAGTTGAGTACGCCACTGGCTGGCTTGAATCTCGCTGGGTGAACTCTGCAGACTTTACGAATACTGTTCCTTTGCTTCTTTTCATTATAAATTTTTTCGGTATTCCAAAACAATTAATTAGCGATAATGCGGGATGCTTCAGCGGAAACGAAGCTAAAATTTTTCAAACTAAATATGGCATTAATGTTACCCATACCATCATGCAAGACCGCGTGGAAATGGTAAAATAGAACAAGCAAATGGCGTTTTCAAGGCAATTTTAACACGAAATCTACTCGATAATCCTCAAATACCTCTAACAACTGTACTGACGATCGCAGTCTCAATTTACAACCGGCGCCTTTCACCTTCCGGATACAGCCCATATTTCCTTCTTTTTGGCACTCAACCGCCAGATGAAGAGCTGGCCTACCACCAATATATACGCGAAGCAATGGACCATGAACAAAAAGCATGGGATGAGGAGCATGCGAGATTACATGCTGCACCTATTGTTCGCTCTTACGTTAATAGCATGAAAGCAGTAAGAGCTAAAACGCGAGCATATTTACAAGAAAAAAAGGCGTTACTCCGGACATATGTTACAGGAGACTGGGTACTTCGCGTACGCCAGCGAGGACACAAGTTTGAACCTTTCTGCGATGTTCCTTGGGCCATTTCTGCGTGCCACTCTAACAACACGTATTCACTAGTTTCACCGGGAGGATATAGTCTCTCAAATCGCTACAATGACACGAATCTATTTCCTGCATATGTTCGAGATGGACATCCAGTGAACAGCCTCTGGTACGGCAGTAAAGGAATGTTGGATCTAGACCGACAGAGACTTAAGGATTCTTCTGGTCAATAACTCATGCTAAGATGTTTGT
The DNA here is from genome assembly GCA_022627015.2 of Podosphaera aphanis. NCBI lineage: Eukaryota > Fungi > Ascomycota > Leotiomycetes > Helotiales > Erysiphaceae > Podosphaera > Podosphaera aphanis. The sequence continues at coordinate 15,365 of JAKRRZ010000728.1, read as the reverse complement.
CCTATCTTAATACAGCCGCTGCTACACTTATTTCATTTTATGAGCTGTGGATAGCTCATTGTGGCGAAGGGGGTGATGAGGATCGCATGAGTTAGGCAGGCATGCATCGTATATGTACAGGTAAGCTTAGTCTAGCGATGGCAAGTGGGCCACACCAGAAACATATAATTCCCCGCGTAGTCTAGAAAGAAGGACAATTAAGTTATTACGTATTTTAGTCTCAAGCTCTACCAGCAGTCATTGCCGTAGTCGGAGCCACGAGACACCACGTGGTAACCCAACTTTAAACCTCATGTCTGATGAATGTACTAATTCATCTTGGTGATTATAACAATTTCACAGGAGAAATCTTCTCGTGTCCAAAAGATAAAATTGTTGCCCCTTAAGAAGTTCTGTTGCAACTGCCGTGAATCGAACACGAACCTCCACCTTGGAAGGGTGGAATCCTAACCATTGGACCACAGAAGCACAGTTGCGTGGACTAATATTAGGATATAATTATTATTCAATTTTAATTTCCAATCTGCACTCATTGAAATAAGAATCCTCATTTCACACCCGTCAGACATGACATATAATTTTCAGGCTATTAATCTGAGCATGTCTATCTCCAAAACAATTTCGCGTTAGTTACCAGAATACAGGGGTACTTCTACTCGTCGAGTTATCTAACCACAGAGCGTGCGTACACATGTCTCCACTGACACGGACTTGATGAGCCTCAGGAGGAGCCACCGCACATCATCTGACGAAATCCGCCAACGACTACCGGAGCTAGTGTTTCGGGCCATGCCGTCACTGTCCCTAGAGTACGACGTCCATGGCCAATGTGGATCTTCATCACCAGATAACCTCCCACGCGACCCGGACATGGCGAGTAGTATCAGACCGAAAAGGCGATTGAAACTATATACACATGATTACATGTAGTTTGAAAGACATGCCTAGGGTCACGAGGTAGATTTCGATAGTCGCGCAGGTTTGCTCGACAGAGAGTGAAGCTGCGGTCGTGTCAGGAATGGGATTGATTGATTGATTGAATTGAATCGTAACAGGCACAAGCCCTGCACCCAGAAGGCGTGATACGTGTAGGTGATCCCTAAAGACTCAACACTACATACGTTCTCTGACTATTGCTAGGCAGTGTCTGAAAAAAAAAAAAAAAACAAAAGGACACAACTGTGCCAAAGGTTCGACGCCCTGCGCCTTCCCTTTATTCTCCGCCGCGAACGTCCACGCAACAGAGATTTTCCACGACGGTAACTCGACTTGCGGTGAAAACCATCGTCACGGACCAAGCCGTATTCCTCGCCTCCAAAAGGAAGTGTAGCCAGTTTTGAAAGTGGTGGCAGCACTTAACCGAACCGAAAATCCTTGGCACCCACAACAATCCCAAAGTCGAAAAATCCAAAGATAAATCAGGTATCCTCCCTTCAAGAACCACCTCGTCCCTTTCTCTTGCCAAACTCCCTATCCTCCCTTTTCTCGTAAACCCCCCTTCAACACTGGCCTTCCAAAGCCATTACAACCTCTCCAACTTTGTGCCCTCCAACTTTCTTCCTCCGTCGGGTATTCGTAACATCGGGGGTCGGTAGATGGAGGCCCGCCGAAGCAAGGCAGAAGATCGTGATAGTCCGGTTGACGAAGGTGTCGGTAGGATTTGTCGATCGATGATTCAGGAGGTGGAAGGCGGCGGATTGGTAGAAGCGGCCTTTTCAGCTTGAATTGAACTGAAGCTTCAATGGACGTTGACCAAAGAAGTTGAAGTGTGTACTTTGGAGTCGATCCGATTGCGACTCTTATTGGCTATCTCAAATATGCAGCGAACATATTGAGCGTTTACAGCCGGCACCGCGTAAAGGTGAAGAGTTCGACTTTGCCAACTTCAGGAATGGGATTGATGAGTGGGATCAGAATATATGGCGATGTCCATACGGGAGGGAAACAGTGGTGTGCGCACACCAGTTATCGATCAGGCGAAAAGCGCTAAATTATACCGTAAAGATGATGGCCTTTGGAACACCGAAATCGAACTTGGATAGTTGAATTTAAGGTCAAACTCAAGGCAGGCACCTCATCATAACTAATCGATCATTTAGCAACCGCCATCTCACCGAGTACGTAAATCACCTCTTCTTAGTTGAGTTGGCTATACATCACTCGTACACCGTCACAAAGTAGACCAGGAAGATCAACGAACCATTAAGCCAAACCCCCTCCTTCCCGCCGCATCAACAGCTTAGGATTGAACTAGTTTCCACACAACAAATTAAGTTCATTGCCATTCAAATTGATAGACTTCTGGCGACATGTTTAAAAAAATACACCTGCAAACTTTTTAGTTCGAAATTATGATCCCTTAGATGTCTACAGCTCTTCATGAGCCTCCTGTTCAGCTTTTGCCTATTTAATCTCTTCATCAAATAAAAGCCAGTATTTGTTTAAATGAGATTTTTCAATGTGCTGCACTAGGAGATCGATACCTAATCTAAGATATCTATACCTGAATCGTCTCTTGATCGTTTACCCGCTAAGCTTAACTCGATGCGATCGAGTCACTTGCAGCACGAATTAACCCAAACCACACGGCTTCTTTTCTCTTCCTCCAACTATCCGAGAGTCCATACCTTTGATCTAGCTCCTGTATACTTTAGGTATTATTATGAATACTTGAATTGTTTTAGGCCTCAGATTAGACTCATATGGTGTGGATGGTTTTTCCGGAGATGTCTTCAACGATTGAAGTAATTGCGATGAACTCAGATCTTTTCAGGATTTCGAAGAACAAAAACAGTTGCTTTCTAATCACCTTGTAGTGCCCTTTTTATAGGAGGTTCTAGCTTTAGTCCGATCTTGTGCGGCGATGAAGCCTATTTCCTTGACAGCTGCAGCGTTTCCGTGGCGCACGAGATCCGTGATCAAGATGATTTTCCGGTTGTGAGGCTTTGAATTCGGGAAAAAGATAAGAGTCTGTTGGAAAGAGTCCTGGTTAACATGATTTTTTTGCATTTCCGCATGACACCTTTGTTCTCATCACTGCCATAACCCACCACGCGGAGCATCCGAGATCAGTCGGTATCAAGCTCAATTTGATGCAAGGAATTAATGAGAAACTATTCAATAGCAATCCAGACATTCTCTAGATCCAGCCTGGCCTATTTCCCCCAATTGCAACGTTAGTAAGCCATCTTATTTGAAAATCAACACTGGCTTAATTATTTTACCAGTCGCATCGACGACCTCGGGAATAGACGCACATTCGCGATTCTGAGGCGACTTAATAGATTTATGAGCATATCCGGAGGAGTAGAATGCCTTGATGCTCGAAAAAACACCAAGTCCAGGCTCCTGCTTGTCCATAATCTAGATGGCAGCAGTTCGGCATATGATATCGATTTTCAACCACTTTGAATTCTTGTAAAATGTATCAATAGCAGTCTGATTTATCCCCGTGACTCGTGAACTATCAGTCTATCAGCCAATATTATATATGACGTCACTGTTAACTTTAATAAATTTTAGTACGGTCGGTCAACTGCTTTACTTCGTCTTCGACACCAATATGTGTCTGCATTGAAAGTTGAATTACGGCAACACTATGCATGGCACATATAATTTAAAAAGACTGTGATAGAAGCTGCTATCAGCGATCTTAAAAGCTGATGCTTTCAAGAATGAAAGTGCAATTCCCGATGCATAAGTTGTTCTTGCGTTCATTTTCAGAGGTCAGATGCGAGGGAAACACTCACCCACGATCACTCGCTCACAAACGTGAGTCGGAACTCCCGCGCTAGGTAAGTATTTTTTTGCTAGATTTTCTATGAATATTGACGCATTCGTTCAACCTCCACCCCTCTGTCCGTACGAGAGAGAGATGGCTACCTGAGTGAATCAAGCGGCGACTCCAAACCTCTCGGTCCATTTTGGATAGGCCACGTTATCTCAGCCAACCCACATATAGTACTGATTGTCAGTCAATCAATTGACAGTTTAAGAACTTAAGCATGTAACGATGACACCATCGAAGAGTTCCTCTGAACTTTGTGAGCGGACGAGACACATGGCGAAGATTTCTGGAAAGTCATGAGACAGAACTCGTAGGAGAAGTATATGGCAACTTACAGGTGCTCGCTCGCTCGCCGAAAAAGAAGGCTTGTCTCATGACTCCGGCGAATCGTGAACGGGTACCGATAATCAAGAATATCTCTGCTATAGGGCAAAAAAAAACCTACCATATCAAGTCATCTGCAAGGGCAAATGTCTAAAATTCACGCGCGGCACCTAGCCCAAGAAGTGCAGAAGTGGTTGTGTGCAACCAGGGATAAAGGCTTGACTCCAAAATAGATGGGGTTTGCATGGGTAAACGGTTATTTGTATCTAAAACTATCAAGCTTAAAAACTTCAAGTATCGTACCTTGTAGTAAACTCCTCTCAAGCCCAAAAGGCCAAAACGTTTGCAGATAATGTAGTAAATACACAGTAGAATTCAAATCACTATGTTCTATTTGCTGGAGTTACTCCATCGTCGAGAAATCTTCCCTGATCCACCCAGATGCTGTTCGCTAAAGCAGCTCAGGCTATTGACATGGCTAATGCAAAAGCAGTACGGCATGAAACTAAATCAAAACTTCTGAGCTATCCACAAAATAGGAAAAATCATAGCTGTACGAGATATCGTGAGAAATTTATCTTGAATGCGGGTTACAGCAATGCCGAAACAATAGGAGCTGCCATTGAACGAGAAGGTGGAGTATAGGCTCAGCAGACGTTTAATTTCACCAGAAAAGAAATAAAATCGGCACCAGAGGTAGCAGAAGCTCTCATATTTCAGTCAATTATTCCTCTTCTTGTTGAGATTACAACTTTGTCATACTACTTGCATGAAAACCACGGGGCGTGTTTCTTGATCCACTTTGAAAAGCAGCAACTTCTTTTTCAGAAAATTTTAAATTGGCTTCCAAATCTTAAATGGCTTTAAGAATAGAGTCTTAAATTTGAGACATAATGATCGGAGTTTTGGTTGTATACGAAGCAAGTCTAATGCGGGATAGCAAAATTAAAGATGAAATTGAGATGGCGGAAGGAGGGGGATAGGCTCAGGATACCGGCAATTTATTTAAGAAATCAAAATAGAAATTGTATAATTGATCTTAACAGATGTTTTTCTCCAAATCATGTAACAGTTACCCGATTAATACAGCACAAATAATTCCATGTACTTCGTCATAAGATCTATTTGTACTTCTGGTAGCTTTTTAGTCAGCCTTTTTTCACGCTCGTCATGATAAAAAATCTAAGAAAAGTCTTCGAAACATACCTTTCAGAAAAGCATAAAAAGGTATAAGCGAACTTTTATTACCTCATTTGCATTATAAGAGATAAACATCTCAATTATGAATGATAGCTAGGAATATGTAAAGACTTGATTTATTTCAGAGAGTTCTCCGGATCACTGATTCCTCCAGTAGTGATCACATATATTGCTTCGCGTTCAGGACAATCTTAATTCGGCTTTTAGCAGAAATTTCGAGTTAAGTAGTTCATAAATTAACGTACCAGGAGAATCCATTATTTTTGCAACGCGTTCTTCTCCGCGGCCTTTTCGAAGTAAAAGCCTTGTTGTAGATGCATGTGCAAGAATATGACCGCCGGCAGGTTTACGTCCATCAACCCCCGCAAAGGACATAGCACCTGGGTCAGACATGACTTGATTGGTCTTGGTGACAGTCAGCATTACATCTCTGTAACGACAAAAACTAACCATGAAGACAAGCAAATTGAATTCTTCTGCCATCTGTGCAGCTCTACGTAGAAAAGTACCGAGAGCCTGCTGACGTTCAGATAATTCACCGCGACCGACGAAATCTGTCCGGTATAGAGCCATAATACTATCAATAATCAAGAGTCTGTATTCATTTGTAGCGAAATTTACCGCAAGACTTTCAAGGAGTTCGGTTTGCATCTAAGAATATGAGCCTATAAGCTATATAAGGCGACGAAAGTAGATTACTTCGGTATTACCAGCGCGTGCATATGCGATATTTTCACAAGCCTGATCAGGGTCAACTATCGTATTTAGTCGTATATCACGGTTGAATAGGAGAAGACGCTCACCACCAAAGCGCTCAGCTATTTCCTGAATCCTCTCCGGCCGAAAGGTTCCCTCCGTATCTATGCTGTATTAGAATTTTTGACGCAGATACGTTTTTCTGTTTAACGTGCCAATATACGCCACTTTCCCTTCAGCTCCACCCATATCCTGCGCAGTTTAGAGGTCATAGAAGTTGTGTTTGACGTTTTTCCTACCTTTGGAAGCTGTGCAATGACAGAAAGGGTATGTGCAAGCTGGGTTTTACCACATCCTGAACAGAATTTAGGAACGTTTAGAAAAGAGTCTTCTTCACTGACTGAATTCGCCATAGACTTCACAAACGCTCATTGTTTGAAAACCACTATCAAAATTAGGAATAAAATTAGAGATGATTTATGGAACAGCATACCCATTTAAGGCTGCATCAAGCTGCTTACTTCCCGTCGATATTCTCACACACTTTTTACGAACCTCCTTCAATTCTGCGGCAGTAATAAATGAACAAGCCGAGGGCTTCTGTCTCAGCAACACAAATTATAAATTTAGTTTCACACAGAGGCTTACCAGTAACTTTTTAGCGGCTTCTTTAATTTTTTCAACCTTGGTATCTGAAAATCCTTTAATTTTCAGGAGCTTTCTGGTGGTCGTATTAAGTAACGTCTAATAGATAATGTTAGGTTCATGCCATGCTTCAAAACGTGGCTTTGGGATTTACTGTGATAGTACAGATGTTGTTTGCTTTCAATTTGAGAATATCAGCAGCACCAATTCCTGAGTCAATCAATCAATCATCTGATTTTTGTGATTTTGAGATTGATGATGGCTTACCATGTGCCTGGAGCTCGTCGACATCAACAATTCCCGACTAAAGTGATTAGCTGGGGAGTTTGAAAAACAGGGAAGAATGAAATGCAAGGGTGGCTCACTTCGTCATAAGAGTCAGCATCATGGGAAGAGTTAGTCGTCATCATGGAGAAGTTGGCTAAGATGTAGAATCAATGTAATGATGAAGATGAGGGGAGCATAGGGGTCTCCTTGAAGGAATTGACCATGTCAGATAGTCACTAGACATCAAATCCTGAGGTTAAAACAGTCAACGCTAATCTCAATTCAGCGTTGAAATAAACAGCCAGAATTATAATTGAAAAATTTACTACAACGCCATACATCTTGTTACTCGACAATCTTGTAATTGGTAGAATTTGCACTGAAATTAGCATGAAGGTTGTAGGTTGATGGTCGCAAACAGTAGAGGAACAGTCTACCGTGTTGCATTGTCCTTCTTTGATTGTGTGACCATTGGTTTAATATAGATTCTAAGGAAAAGTTCGGAGTGATATAGAATGGAATCCAATCAAAGAAAGAAACCGTATCGTATCGTATCTGACGTAGGATAATCCACTTGAACTTTAGCTAGACAGCGATTGTAAGTATATGAATTAAGCGGCAGAACTATCTCTTTCCAGGTAGTTGGTAAGATGGAAAAATTCGACTGAAACGGCTAGGGATAAGGTAACAGTGATGAAGCCAATGAGTGAGAACTTTCTTAACTGGCAAATTATTGACCCCATTTCTGATCTTTTAATCGAAGAAAGACATACTAATAATAATAATAGACTAGGAATTCCAAGAATATGCGTGACATCTACGCAAGCACCGTTTTATCCTAGTTTACAATATAATTTGCCTTGATATATCGTGGAGAGGAAAATCTATTTTCACTTTCTCAATAACGCAGCATTCCGATTTTCTGCCAACTTGTTGAAATTCATTCTAATGCAAGAAATGCGGAAACAATAATGGGACTGCTTCTAAAAGTTAGAATAATATCAACGTTAACCACCATAGTTATTCTAGTTATTCAAGTTTCCGGCAACTTGAGGATTTTTAAAGGTCTAAATGAACCATGCGCCAAAAGTTTTTTTCCAAAAATACAAGTTGACCGAATTTTCGCTTACATTCGAATCAGCTTGTGCTTATTTTATAGGGTATTCAGGAAGAGTGTAAATATGCTTTTTATGTGTTTCCCGTGTGAGCTAGCTCAAAAGAAGAATTCCACGGTATTTAGTTAAAAATTATGTAATAATTTTATGACGATGTCGTATCTATTAAGGCTACGGGAGCTTCTCTGGTTGATTTATCAACAAGTTCGGTATTATCGACGGTTTCGACATTTTGGACATTTTCAACAGTCTCGGTATTCTCAACAGTCTCCGCGCTGTCATCAGTCTCGGCGTTATCTAAAGTCTCAGCGTTATCGACGGTTTCGGCATTATCGACTTTCTCAGCTACAGTTTCAGCGACTGTTTCAGGAGGATTCCTTTGACGACATTCACGAGAGATGTGACCTGCTTCACCGCAACTGTAGCAGGTTTTTCCAGCGGTATTTAGTGGACCACCGTTCGGCGCAGTACAGTCACCTTAACTTTGTCAGCACAGCATTACTGAACGTCAATTTTTTTCGAACGTACGAGAAATGTGCCCCAATTTTCCACATGCGTAACACTTCATTGCTTGTGCCTGACAGTCACGAGCAAAATGGTTTGGACCCCCACACTTGTAACAAGTGGCTGGGCGAGATCCAGCGGCAAAGCCACGAGAAGCAAATCCTCCATTGAAGCCTCCTCGAGGAGCTCCAAGACCACGGCCTACACTTGGACCAGCAGAGCTGGGACAAGTACGCTGATTCCAGTCAGCCCGTTGCAAAAGATTAGAGCCTTAATTTTGCCTACAGCTAAATGACCATTTTGGCCACAACTATAGCACCGTCCACTAATACCGGCTCCGCTAATTCGGAGAGTTGGACAATCAGCTTGGACGTGACCTAGACCCTGGCAGTGATAACATTGTTTTGCTTCAGTGGATCTTGGTAGTGGGCAGCCATTTGATTCATGGCCTATTTATATTTTGTCAGAAGATATCGAGACGAGAACTACACAATCGATGAATTCTTACCGGGCTGCTTGCCTGAGTAAGGTGTTAGTTTTATAAAATTAGCTTTAGAGTTTCGAACTCACAGTTGTAGCAAAGACGCTCTGCTGAAGAACAGACTTCGGCATAGTGCCCAATATTTCCACACTTGTAGCAAGCTCGACGAGAGAGTGAGGACATAACTGCATCCAGTGTGGTTACTACAACAACTTGTCAGTATTACAAAGAAAAGTACATCGTTCTCTTCATCTGTTTATTTTATGATTCGGTGTTTAATAGAATGTTGACCGCATTCCCACCACATTCTGCAAGCCAAACAAGCTTTCGACCCTATATACATGTAGCTTAAAGTTGAATTTTGCAGCACGACGTTTTAATTTTCAAAGCCGCACGAATTATTTGAACGTTGCTCCGCTGTATTTTCCGAAGTCGATCCGAGTTGGCGGCTGTTGGTGTGGTGGAGCGCTAGGTAATGAATATAGTATGCAGGTCATTATTGAACCATAAACTGCTAGTAATGTAAATCATTGTCGCAGAAATTTGTTCTGGAATATTATTCACATGTAGTCGATTTGAGCCTCAATAACCAGAATCGGTCACAAATAAAAGTTTGAACTTACGAATTGCTTTTCCAGCTTCGATATGGAGCAACTTTTTTCCTTCGCAACAGCAGCAACTACTTCCCGTCAGACTCCCACACCGTCACGAACAGAATTAGTCTTTTTCCAACGTTCAATCTTGGCTGAAGATTTTTTTATACCCCTATGCGCGTTTCGCAAGGCTACGATAATGTTACGGCACAGTTAAGCGAAAGAAATAAGATCACATAGAAGCCAAGAAGCCGTCAACCCCAAGGCCAAATTGAGGTTTCGATGTTACTTTTGGGAAGATGACGATCAGCTCTCATCTAGGAATGATCCTTTCTCCCTATTATCTAAAATTAATCTCTCATCGAATCGAGACATAATGGAGGTATATGTAACACGGTGCTATTGGATCAAAACTGGCAGAGAAGAGAGAATGGCAGGAGTATTGCCGTAGTACCCACAATCGCTATCATCCTACACGCTTAAGATGGCCAGTTTTCACGTCATAATTAGTGACACGTAATGGAGTTACAATTGAATCTGAACGCCTCTGGTCGTACTTGATTTGAAGCACACATGGCTTGTCCAATTATCCGCTTCATGCCCTTCCCTCCCTATCTGGCAATGTCTTCTCTCTCTCATTGAAGAACTATACGATCGAGAGACCAAAGTATTATTATATTGTTGATTACTACTATTGAAATCAAATACATGTACACATATCATCAAAATCCACAGTTATATTAGCTCTTTTGGTATCATTTTTAAATTCTGCTAGTAGACGTAAAGCGCAGACTCTTACTTGCTAATACTGCCTGCCTGCCTGCCTGCCTATCTTTTTTCCTGAACCTGAACCTGTGAATTTTGCCACTTTGAACCTGTCCTCTTTTTTGAGTCGAAGTAATTAATGGAAATCTGATGTATAAGATGGTTTATTTAGGAAGTCTGGAAATCCCATCAAAGAGAGCTAAGTCGGCATAAAAATAGTAGGTAAATGACTTGGAATCTAGTTAGAGCGAAAGAACAAGATACTGAAGGATTTCCTGAGAATCCAGAGGTTTCTTAGGGGTGCATTAAATAAGATAAATGACGTGGAAGGGCCGCTCAGACTATGCTGGTGTACAACGAGTGCAAATCAACATCAGTGATGAGTTAACTCAAAGAACCTGATTGAACGAAACCTACTTTTTCCAAGAAGCCTTCACTCCTTGTTTTATGATTGGAAAGTGAGTATTTTTTTTACAGTGGGTGATGGAGATGTGTCAGATGGGGCTCCTGCAAATCGACTTGATTTCAGAGAATCCTGATAGGTCTGGCAGCCGCAGGAGATGTGTGGAATGACAAGGTGAGAATAGAGTCTCTATCATTTACCGTTTGCGGAGTTGAACTCATCATTAATATGACTACTACATGTGACATTAGGAAGTATCCACTACTAATCAAGATGAGTGGCCGTGTCTGGCAGAAATGGGATACAAGTCTGCTTTTCGATGTACATGTACTACTATACATTCAATCTAGCGAAGTTATTGATGAGGATCACGTAGCTTGTAAGCCCGAACTTTTGAAGATATTTATAAAGCGTAGCTGTCGGGCGTTGGCAGAGAAAGTCTCTGGTAGGCTAACATGATGGATCATATCATTTCTTTTTTGTTGGCTATTTCTATTCTTCAGGTAAGTTAAGCTATCTCCATTATAATTAAGTAAACTTTATTAAAGTCTGATGGCCAAACATTTGTAAATGATTCAAGATAGAAGATAGATGTCTAAGTTTGACAGTTCCATTTCCTTCCACCTACCCTATAAGTATAGCGAAAGATTGTATGAAAGCACGCGTAAATATTGCCCATGTACCCAAGTTGTGATATGAAGATACGTGTGCATGAATAAGATTTCTTTTGTAAATTCCTGATTTTTATTATAGAAAAGGAGATATAAGTACCTTTATAGTTATAGACACACCGACGAGGGTACGGAGAATCAAAAGACAGGTGTGAAATTCTTTTTAGACGCAAATAGTGATCTGGTACCGACTTATTCTAGTTTCATAATTTAGTGGCTGATTCACTACTTTTACCTTCGGGTTTTTTAGCAACATGAAGACCGCTCAAGAGGTTGGTCTCAAATGGCCGCTTTTGTCATATCTCGCTTCTTGGATGATATTAGTAGAATGATCTAGAAGCACTGATCCTAATTACTTACTAAAAAATGTGTAGCTAAGAGTTACTTGCTCAATACCTTTCATATTTGGATCATTAACAAAGTCAGGATCGATGTAGAAAAAAACCGGCATATCAACAGTCTCTCCAGAATTTAATCTCTGCTCTTCGAAGCAGAAGCACTGAATTTTGCTAAAGTATGGTGCAACTTGGGCAGGAGTCACACTGTACGTTGCAACTCCAATAATATCTTCACTGCTCTTGTTTGTGGCTGTGTAGAATGCCAGGGCAGTCTCGCCTGGTAGAACTCTTACCTCGCGCTGTTGAGGGACGAACTTCCATGGAAGAACATCAGACACAGAGCCGTTGAAGGTAATACGGATTCGTTTCGCCGTGGTTACAGGACGAAGTCGCTCTGAGAGGTCTATTCCGTCAGAAGCACTTCCATGACCAGGAGCTTTAATCGGCTGTCCTCCCCAACCCGTAGTTTGGCAGATCTGAAAGCTGTTAGCGGGGTGCTCGTGATGGTGGGTTGTAGATGGCAACCATTTTGTACATGGGCACCGAGCCATATGAAAGTGCCACTGTACCCATTATAGTGCTTAGAATATAGTATAAGGTTGAACTATTCTGATTCCCATACGGCGACTGCTTCTGTGTCAACGAGGGTGTTACATTTCGTCGATAACTAGTAGAGTGGAGGTTCCTCAGGTTGTTTGAGAGGTGTAATTCAGTCCTTGATGATATTAATCGACCGCCAAAGCTTGATAGATGAGTGCATTTGTTACTAAATCTCGGAAATAAATTTGGCCAATTAATCATCGCATTGATATAGTTGAGTTCTAGATATCGTAATCTTCTTGGGTATTATCAAAACAGCTCTAGATGTACATACAGGATTCGGAAAATATAATTCTCCGAAATCGATGACATCATGGTTTCCTGAAGACCCTTCTCTCGTTCTAGGGTCGTGAATGTAAATTTCAATTATAGGTAGGGGTCTCGCCATACAAAATTCTATAAAATTTTTATTAGCTAAGCCTATTTCGGAAGTGATACCCGTCACTTTGTACATGTATGTCTTTTTGAGTAAGTTTACGTTTTCCTTTTGGCCTTGGAACCGGAGCTAGAGTGCCTCTGGTCATGATATAGCTCACTTGTCTATAAATCAAGCTGAGCATTGAGGAGATTTCGTTTCTCTTGTGGTCAGCATAGTGCAATGTCATCGCCTTAACTCATTTTAGCAAGGATATCTATCCCTAAATTAAGTGAGAAATAACCCGGATGCACTGAGTAGGACTAGTTCTGGCCGAGTAAACGCGCACTGATGGAGATGTTTGAGAGTTGCTCATCTATTAGATTCAATTAGTTTGAATAAATAATAACATACTTTCTATGATTAAACTCACATCCGATTTGATTCTCACATCAACGTAATTGTTTCTCTGCTTATTGTCGCTTGTGGTTGGCGACAACAGACTCTCTAAGCTAGTGATGGTGAAAATGTGACAGATCTAGGGCTTGGACGGATTAAAACGACTACTGTGTCTGCAGGGTAGGTTTTGTATGTGGGGCAAGACCTCGCACAACCACTGCACCTTCAATTTGCGTGTTCATAGAAATTAAAACCTATGAGAGAAGTAATGAAGCTGCACACATAGAGCCATGTTCTTGAACTTTGATATCTCTGAACATCGAAGGTGCTGTGGTTACGTAAAGTCTTGCCCCACATACAAAACCTACCCTGCAGACACTGTAGGTGTCTCTGCTCGATGACCGGCAGTAAATACGCCCTAAATTAGCTCTAAAACATGATCAGGATATAGCCGGGTCTGGACCCCTGTGTATAATAAAAGGCCATTTACATTGTGGACCCCTGAATGAGAGTACACATACTCATCAACACCACGAGGTAGAATGCGAATACATCACGAAACTGTAAGCTTGTGAGCTACAATTTGTGAACTTATCTACAGCAAGCGATCGTCCGTCTCGTATCCAATCGAAACCTACTAGGCCCAAAGATTTGGATGCTACAAGAGAGTGTAAGAAGAAGACCCTAGTGGTTGTCCTACCTGTATCATACTCGCAAGTGGCTCGCCATGTCATAAGGCTATGATTTACTTCTTCTAAGCGCGCAAGGAAATTCTAATTCTCTTTAACAGGAAATTTGAAATTCCGTATCGTTATAAAAGTCATGGACAGCCTTTTTTCAATGACGGGGAACATCGTCTCTGATACCGCGAATGTCAAGAATAGTCACATGTGTTATGAATAGTCACGTGTCAGCTTGACTAGTGGGGTACTTGGGTACACATATTATAAATAGAGCAGCTGCCTAAAACCACCAAAATAACAATCTGTATCCAGGCTTACACCAACTTATCCTCAATTTATGTTGTCCTCGTCTGCACTCTAACTCTTAATACTACTAGCATAATTGACAGGTTACGAGCCCGGTGAAACTTCATGCCATAGGTACAAGATGTTTGCCAATGAGGCTAGAGAAGAAGCCGAAGTCAATAAAGCCGCAAGAAGTAACTCTTATATAGCTCAGGAATATAGTGGCTCAGCTTACTCAGGTCTTCCCATGAAAGCTGTGAAATTGTAAATTGCAATTGAAACTGCTTTTATTTCCAGAAAGCTAGACACTTATTAGAAAATTGATCCTGGAGCCTCCCCACACTTCAGTGGAAACAAAAATGATTTTTTAAACTTCACTAAATGGACTCGAAGACAATTCGTGACAACGGCAAATGGCAGCGTAGTATAATCGACCGGACATGGTGATTGCAAAGTCGGGAATCTATTACCCCAAAACGTGTGGCTGATGCCGTCATTTGATGTTGCTCTCATACCAGTGCGGCAACTCGGGCTGGTCTGTATCAATATACTATTTTCAGGAAATAAAGCAGTAGCAAGCAAATCTGATCAAATAGTTTTCGTCGCAGAATTAGCCAACGGCCTTTACCAAGTCTCCTCTCAATTTCAACCTTCAGTCAATTTGACTTACGCACCAGAAATCTCACTAAATGCGTTCACTCACCAGAACCCTCCTAAATCATTATCAGAATTAGAACACAACGAAAACATACAGACTTTGAACCAGCAGCCTCTTTCCGATTTTGAGTCTAGAGCCCAACTTTGGCATTATCGTTTAGGCCACGTTGGTTATAAAGCAATTGAAAAATTAGGTTCTAATCGTATAATAATTATCAACAAAAGGCCTGTCACAAAACGGGATAAAGCTTGTGTGCCGTGTCTAGCCGGAAACATGAAGGAGACCTTCAACAAGAAAACTCATAATCGAACGTATCAACTAGCACGGAGACTTCATGCCGACATCTCCGGGATACTTCCCGAATCATTCAGAAGCCACAAGTATTTTTTACTTATCATTGATGATGCCTCAAGATGTAGTTGGCTTCGACTTATGAAGAACAAAGAAACCAACACTGTGTTTGTTGTTTGATGCGTGTGTTGTGATTGAGAATAGAGTAGAAGTTGATGGAGGCCTTTTTGCACGATTCTAATGTTGTTGTTCTACTTGTAGAGATACTAGGGCTATTTATACATCAATCTATCACTTCTAGATAC
>JAKRRZ010000727.1:0-16757 GCA_022627015.2 Podosphaera aphanis | reverse complement strand
GCCAGTGCTTACCCCTTTCTTAGCTAGTACCAGGAATCCTTGCACATTAGTTCACCCTGCTCCCTGTGTATATTATAGTAAGGCTGGGATGGGAGCCCAGCCACAACTAAGGGCAAAGCCCATTACACCCATCTAGCTAACATGCAAGTCGAAATAGTCATCGGTTGGGGAATTCAATTTGCGTGTTCTTGTACAAAAATCGAATCTAGATGCTTCAGGCCCTGATCGCGAAACGCTCACCTTACCCAAGAAAACATAAATCGATGATTGGTGGTGGGTTTACTCCGGGCACCATGACATAACACTAGAATATTGTAGCTAGAATGGTCTTTGATGAATTTGTGAATTACTAGTCATTGATCACCAAAAAAAATATCATAGGCGGCAACTCAGGTAGTGAATAGTCTAACTGAAAGGCCTGAATCATCATAAACTGAGTTCATTATAATATGACGAGGATCTCACGACGTGGCCTTGAAATACAAAACTCTCTCTGAACGACTGAATTTGGGGAAATTTAAAAAATTCCAAAAGTGCAGGGATGCCCTAGCTTAGATGACGTAACCAATCAGAATAACCTCATCATAGTTACAAGAAGATGTGAATGTCTAGCTGATTTTATTCCTATATATGATTGGCCAATCTAAAGAGACTGAATAACACAATCCAGATGTAATAGTTCTATTCCTTTCTCCCCAGACTATCAAAATACGATCTACAATGACGAGTAATAAGTCTTTTGTCTCACCTCTATTTTCACTGGTGCGGAGCTTGAGAAAATGCCAGTTAAGAAAGGTTTTTGACTAACAATTGAGAGTTTCAAGGTATTAGTCTAGGAGATGGCAGATGGTGACTCAAAAAACAACGTATGGCCTATCTCAGTGTCATATCGAGACGCCAATTGGTCGCACTTAGGACGACGTTGTTGCACCAGCGCCTTAAGCTAGAAGCGCCAGTTTTTTTAGAGCTAATTACCTACTTCTACTCATAACTTTACTGTACCCTCTCCCTTCTACCTTGTACGACTCTATTCTGGTCCGAGGTTTCTATTTCTATACACAGGTTTGTACAACTTTGATATGATGGAAGCGCTCTACTATACAGTCCTTGCATGAAGTGAGTTATTTTCTCACAGTTACTCAACTTGAAGTTTGGGGAGAGATATAACTTACCCCACCGCTTCTCACCGCTTGCGCCAGTCTCCGTTGTTTTCATTCTTTGCTTTAATTGTAGCTTGTCGCAGAACGGATCACCATTCAGAATGCCCGGTTGGGGCTCAGAGTGGAATAGCTTGTTTGTTGAAAATGTGTTCATCTGATACTTCTTCGTACCTGCATATATGGGGTTTCCAAGTATCACACACGTTTGTCAACTGAACAATGCTCTTGGGCTGACGTAAGACGACGTCTGCTTACGACGAGCATAGGTGATCCAGGTATTTGACAATTCCGACTGAGCAAAAACAGATAACTTTGTTACAAAAGCTCTTGAGCTCCGTAGGCGGTTGTGTGTAGATAGCATCGGTCTCAGAAGACGACACGACATGTCGGGAGGGTGGTCGCGGTCACAGTAGGAGACACGACACTTTGCCCAATTGCCTCCTAAAGACGATGCAATGAATCGATTTCATGTAGAATAAAATCAGTCGAAGCGAAAAATGTTTCAGTCGTCCACGCAAAAGTAAAAATGAATCATTGAAGGAGCCTTTAGGCTGGGGATTCAAACAGAATCATTCAAACTCTGGTGATATTATAGATGGCACGAATCATGGACGAGAGGAGGATCAAATGTTCATCTCATTTCTACACATAAAGGTGGTAGTGCTAGTGGTGGCGGTGGATTCCATACCGGATTCATCTTCAGTCTCTGATTGATGTAGTCATAGCCATCTGTTTCGCCTATTACAAACCTAAATTGTTGTCAGTATTTGTTTATGAGCGACCATGTAGCAGCAGGGAAACGTGGCAATTTACCATTTCGATACTCAACTCTATCCCGTGTCGCAGATCAAACCACTCACCAATTCAATCTTTGTTAACTCGGATTCTCAGTCCGCGTTCACATCATCCACACTGTATGATTCCATCTCGGCCATCAAATCGTTTCAAGACGCGGGTCTCTACACTTCTCAGCAGGTTTAGCAGACGAGGATGAAACTGGTTCATCTCATCTTCCAATAAATATAGGTCGTCATTGATATAGCTCACAACTGTTCATCCAAACCGAACGAGACAAGTTGTCCTTTCCAACCGCCTGATACTGAAATCAAGCTTCTACTGTGTATGTGTGTGTGTATGTGGAAACAAAATCTATTTATCCTGATTTACATAGCGACAGGTAAATCTACTTTACTCCTCCACATACATATAGGAAGAGAAGCATATCAGTGGAACTCCTCTTCGCAATCCGACATAATTCTTTATGGTAGCATTACGCTGTGTATAACCCGTCCCGTGAGTTATTACAAGAGGAAGTTTAAGTTCAATTGTTAGACTGGTTAGGATCACTTACCAATCGTAAAGTAAACTTGGAACAAAATTCTGTTATCATAGTGTCTGGAGGGATTTATGCCTTCCAAGGCATAACAGGGAGCTATCTATATCCTAATAAAAACTAACTAAAAGTGATTTAGTGATCTTGCTAATATGGCTTAGCGTATTGATGCTCATAATGTTGTGCTTAGCATCGGTGTGTGTGTGTGTGTATTATTTATCGTCTGTTGTGGGCCAGGCCACCGTCCCGTAAGAATATAGGACGTATGAAGGATATCTAGAATACATGATCCTCCAAGCTATAGCAGTGCCCATCCGGTGCCCATCCGGTGCCCAACTTTTCCCAATACCTACATTTGAGCCAGTTAGTTACATCGGGTCGATTGGATAGGAACGTATTCACCATGACCCGAGGGCCACGGGCCGAGGGGAAACCTAAAGGGAAACCCAGTGGGAAAAACCTCAGTAGGAAAACCTCAGCCATTCCTCCTGTACTCATTTTCGACGAGCAGCCGCAGTCATCTAAAATAAGCCATGTAGGAGTCAAACCTACCGCTCCTAGCAAGCCCAACCAGCACCTCACCACTTGTGCCAACAGCTTATTATAAGTGATGTTGCCATCACTTAGATGATTTTGATCAGTGGAGCTCTTCGCCCTACCTCTCTGAGACAGTCGGGGGGGTTCTTCGTTGAAAGGGTGCTGGGGATGGTGATGATGAAACGAAGCCGACCGAGACCCGCGTGGATGAATGGGGATCCTGAAGGGAAAGATTGCGACTCTTCTTGGCTATACCCAGATATGCGAACATACTGAACGTTTACAGCCGGCACCGCGTGAAGGTGAAGAGTTCGACTTTGCCAGCCGCTTAGCATCGGTGGGCATGGAGGAACCGGCAAGAGTGCAGAAGCAGATCAGCAGTCCATGGAAGGGATGATGCTGCCACAGTCGGGCGGGAGTGTCGGGACGCGTTAGGCGAGACACGGCGCTCACGGGTGTGTGTGTTTGCTCTGTTTGCACCATTGACGCACGGACAGTATTTGGGTATAAATAGGCAGCAGTTTGCCCCACAGATTCAATCTCTGCCAAAATCACTATTGAACACAGTCTCAAATATTTCCATTTCACACATTTATTCTCATTACCCAATCCTAGCTGCCCTTCGCACAAGTATGTCCCATATCATATACCTAGTAAAATACATGATACTCTTAGGCTTAAGGTAAATGCCTTTGCAATCAGGGGATAATCAGCCTTAGACGATCTTCAACCATCTCAATTAGAAGTACTAACTTCAATATCCAGCTTCACTCTGGTCCAAATATACTGGTGTGCATGTGAATTATTCTCGACTTCAGTAACTTTTTCGTACACATGTCTGCATGATGTTCTTCAGATGAACGATATAGATATGTTAAAGATTCGTCTGTTACTCTTTTCTTGAAAAGAGATAGGTCACACCGATGTGCTTTGCAACATCGTTACATCGTTAAGCTACGGAATGTGAGCAACGTGAAGAGCAGCTTGGTTGTCTATTACTAATACCTTTGGGATATTATTGTCAACTAATTGATGTAAGCCACGTACGATCCAGACTAACTGTCTAGTTTCAGTTGACAGTACCATATATTCCACTTCACAGGTGGAATGGGCTACAATCCGCCGTTTACGTGCTCTCCATCTGAATGTTGAGTGGCCAAGTTGAAATATATATTCAGAAAAGCTTCGACGAGTGTCGAGACAATTTCTATAGGATGCATCGCAGTATCCATGTTAAATTATTGATCGTCGTTATGAAGAACTTGAGAGCTTAGTAATAATCAACAGAGCAACGAGTAGATAAAACGCAGAATTAAAATAGGTTGTTAGGATTCAGCTCTTGAATTAGCTACCTATCCTGTTCTCTCTTAATCCGATATCCTTCCTTTCACCGGATCTTCACTCAATATATACATATCTATTTACAGATAATTACATTAACCCCTTTTCATATTCTGACGTTTTTTCCTATTTTTAGTAACCTTGCACATCTCGAATATTCATATCCTGGAAGCGACAGAAAGTGTAATCATAGCTTCCCAACATTTAACAATCCAGTTAAAATTAGAGGTGAATTTATCTTTGTCATAGCTGTTCTGTGTTGATAGTCGTTCCTGTGAATCCCGCTTCGTTCTGCAAACTGGGTGGTCTGCGCTTCACCTTTCCGAATAAAGCTATTCCGACTCCCCAGATTGGCGGCAACTTGAGCAATTTCATCGGGTCGGATGGTGGTGTGGTACACCGTCCGGGCCATCCTCTCAAGAAGAGTCTGGGTAGCCGAGGCACATGCCCCACTTGAGACAGGAGAAAGCTGGTTCTGTTGTGAAACGACGCTAATCACATCTGGTATACTTACCACGTGATGTACATGGATTAAAAGGGGTAAATAGATTTGTTTTTTTTTTGATTTCTTATACCCAATCTGGCGCCTTGTGGCCCATGCAGGTGACGACTTCAGTCAGATACAACGATGATATAGTTGTGATGAACATCATGCCTCGGATATCATTTGCAAGAATCACTACGGTTGTGGCAGGCGGCTTTTTCTTCACCCCTACCGAACTTTACCATCCGTGAAACTCACTCAAGGGAAACCCCTCAAAAAACCTTGAGTTATCCAGACATGCCACCATCATCATCGTAGCTTCCCTCAGTAAGGTAAGGTCTGCTAGAGTCGAACCAGCGATCTTCTGTCTCGAGTGGGGTAGATGTTCAGGCTACCCAAACCTACTTGGAAGACCGGCCTGGATGGTATACCACTACACCATCCGACCAGGGTAAACAGATTAGGAGAATATTCTGGAATAGGATATTGTATCTACTCGTTAACAGCATCATCTAGAACTTTCTAGTAAGACGTAGTTATGATACGTAAACAACTGAACTTTGTCGAAGTTTCTAGATATTGTATTTCATGTATAAATAACTATATGTAGTTCCACAGCAATGTAAGCTTGATCAATAACGCAGTTATAAAACATCCTAATATAAATCTTTCATCGTCGTGAACTAAGTTCCAAGATAATCTTTTCTATCCAAAATACCATTCTTATCTCTCTATCTCTCCGCACACACGCTTCAATAGGTTCGAATCCAGCAAGACCCTCACAACACATTTCTCGCCTGGCCATGTATGTGACGATGTTGAAGGTAAACAAGACAGCCGTGGGTGGCTGAAATGCGTTCCTACGGCAGACATATACGGTTGAGGGTAGAAAGGGCTGTAAGGCACCTGACTTCGAGTTATGTCTTCAAATGATGTTCGGTGTGAGTGTTATGATTAAGTGTATTTGGGATACTTGCCCGGAGGCCGTCATTAGCTCCTTCCACATAGAGTTATTAGCACCTCATAATTCTCTGTATATAATCTTCGATATGGCCTTTAGAAAATACCAGTCTTCTACGCACTCCATTAATTTGACATTTCAAAACTGTAACCATGACAGTGAGTGTCCTCTATGTCATGTTGAAACATCGCTCCATGTACCGCATCAGGGTCATTCGTGTCATAGCCCGAAGGCTGCATACACAAGAATGATTAAAAAAAAAGCAATCTCATCAACGCATTCTTGGTAGTCGTTTTTGGCAGGTCTACAATATCCAGCTTGTCTAGCATCTTCTCACTTAAATATTGTCGAAGCTGACTTACCTTGAAGGAATGAGGCCAATCACAACCTCCAGCAAATTTCAGCTGCAATTCCCAATCCCGTAAAAACTTCCTAAAAATTGATTCCCCTTGGTTCATGGAATGTAGCTTTTTCTCGGCTTTTTCTGCACCTATCTTGTCGAAAACCCTCTTGTTACATTCGTCAAGTGACTTCTCATGGTCGTATACGTTTTCTCGGCCACACTGGATCCAGTATCATCGGATCCTTTGTCGCTGGGGCTTTGGTATACTTTCATAAATTTTCATGCATACGGCCTCTTCGGTAACTAGCAATAGCATGTATACTCCTGCATTGAACTTTTAAAAAGTGGTAGTGCGGAGTCCAAGGGTGCGGTTCACCATCCCATTTGTCAAACTTTGCGTCTTTCTTCACCATTAGTAGCGTAGTTTCTTCGACCAGATCGTTTTCCCCGGATGTATTTGTCGAATAAGGTCTCGAGACTTTTTTCCCTTTTAATTATTCACTTATAATAGCTTGTGCTTCGAGGGAGGCATTCTCTATAGCTGCGGCAAGGCGAAAGATCATTCCTGCGTCTGAAGATGAAAATTCTCCCTCTCCTTGATTCATTTGCGAATTTGCTGAAGGAGTAGCTGAGGGATGCTCAAATTCGTGCTACTCTCTGTATTCAGGTAAAGAATCGATATTTGGTGACTCAAGAGTATTGAAAAACTCGGTATCAGACGATGAGGTAGAATTAGACAAAGAGGATGAATCTGAATAAGAGAGATTATGTTAAAAGTAGATTTTATATCACCAGGGGCTAGTCTTAGCTTCTGTGAGATCGGCGGTTTACATGACTAATATGGACTAGCTCAATTAGCTGTAGTCAAGGAAAATTCTCCTGTGAATTTTCCCTGAGTAGTTAGTATCGCAATAATAAATGACAACAGCTTGTACGCTTCCAATCCACAATCTTAATAGATTAGATAATTTGTTGACGGATCAGTTGATGTTGATTACAACAGAGCAAGTCCAAACAAATACAGTTAATTATCTAAATCTGGGGAAAAAGGCGGGGAGCACTCCTACGTAATGAATACATCGTTTGGATCTGCGTTTATTCGTACTCAGAGCTCTGTCCTTTCTCGTGACGAGTTCTCTGTGCCTTCCGTCAACTAAACCTCCCAAGTCCTCATCCGAAGTTTTATCTCGCTTAACTGTCGTATTTTGAAGTCATCTCGCTTAACTGTCGTATTTTGAAGTCATCTCGCTTAACTGTCGTATTATAAATTACGGACTCGTATAGGATATCCATGTAGTGCTGGCGCAGCAAGTATCCCTCAAGGGTTGAACCGGTAACAGTAGATACTAGACCGGCGGCTAGCCCCAATCGTGAAAATCTATCCTGCACAAGGAGGAACGAGAAAGACCCTTTGGTTGTCGAAGCATGCCTTGGTCGTTCTACCGCGAGAGGGCCTGGCTGATGGATCGAACCAGTGAACTTTTAAGCTCAAGTAGAGGATATCGGTCACTTCACCTCGACACGACATGTATTTGAATGATGCGAGGGTAAACGCCGGTGCTACTAGGGAATCACGTAAAGTGAAACGCCCACGATACACATATAATAATTGAATAATATACTATGAAGGAAAATGGAATGAGATTTCCTTTGTTCTACAAGTTACATACATGAAAGACTTCTATTGACCTTTGACAACGTACTATCAATCAAGAAAGCCCGGATGCCTCCAGGAGACTTGATTTTATGATTACATGCCGGAATAATCGCAGGTAGTGCGTAAGACCACAAAAGTTTTAGGCAAGTGTGTAAATCAAGCGGATGATTCTCAAAGAATGGCAAGTCTGGGATTAGGTTCTTTCATTACCGTTTCATACTGTGTTGATGATCTCGAGGACCATCTAGATGCTTCGACATGTGGAGTTGCGGCAGGATTTTAGCCATGGGGAGGATTCCAGATGGCTCTCGAAGAGACTTATCTTGACGCTTGTTAAGCTCCGCCGTATCCTCATGTATTGAGTGAATGAGCAACATAAGAGCGTGCTGAGCGCTGTGACCTTTGCCTTTGGCAAATAATAATTTTCCCTCGAGAATTTGAGGATGTCGTGATAATGAAGCGGCTCAGTAGCTTGTATGGAGAAGATTGAAAGTGCGAATTCTGAAGTCATTCCCTATGATATTTTCAGGACAAGTGAGTTTTTTATGTATCTTGAGGAACGACTTCGCTGACACCGAAATTTTAAGCCCCGCAAAGCAATAGGACTTTTCGCTGTTCAATCGACCTTTTGCTAATTATCGATCTTTCGTCAAAACTGCTTTCTAAGCTGCGGGCTGTATTGTGAGATATCTTCCGCCTCTTCATCAACCCCGTAATCTTGTAAACAATCCCCATCTTCATTGATCCAGTCTTCTTTTTCTCTCTCTGGAATTTTTTCATAACTACGGCTATTTTCTGATAAACTGTGACCATCGACATTGAAATTAGAATGCTTCCTACGACCTCGCCACAAGATATCAGCTTGTTGACGTTGTTTGAATGCGATGATTTGTTCTTCAACTGTGTCATATTCTTTCATAGAACGCTTTTCTGATTGCCATACGCATGGTAGTTTATCAGGATCGGGAGGTGGCCAAGTCTTATCTTTATCCTCGAAACCGTTAACCTCCCAAACGCCCGCAGTCTCAACCGATGGGGATCCTGCAAATGGTAGAAGCCACATCAATACATTATCTGTACCCATGGCTTGACTGATGTTCTTCCAAATTCCGACGTCGTATGGAAATTCTTGGTGCCGGATTCGCATCTGTTGGCCTCCCTTTGCATAGATATATCCACCCATTCTCTGAGATCTTTCAACGAGCGTCTCATGACGCTCGATTTCCCAGCCTTCAATGGTGGTGACGTTGGTTGCGAGGCCGTAGAGGACTCGAAGAAGCAGGATAGTGAGAGCAAATAAAACTATACTATTTACGACAAACAATATCAACAGATGTATCAGCGCCCACACAGGCGGCCCTAGGTAGGCGGGCAGATGGCGATTGTGCCAGAGTATAGTAGTCCGACGATAAAGGTGATACGTGAGAATTGACATACTCACGACAGCATAGAACACAAAACGTAAGAAATGTGGAAACGAAGTATGTGATACACAGTTGGCTGTCCAGGGACAATGGTGATCCATCTTTGGAACGCATCTGGTACCATTAGCAAAGTTCGCAACTGAAGCTTGAGGAAACTCACGTCCCACACAATTTACAATGATGTGCCCGAGGTGGCTTCACCTTTTGACACTTCTTACACCACGCTCCTTTCCCTCTCCCTGTCGCATCTACGTGCTGTGGAATGGCCAAAGTCACCCATCCTGAAGGCGCGGCATCGACAGTACAGGTTTTGTAGTAACACCACCAAAGACATGACACACAAAGGTTAAACTGAATCGCCTCTTTCCAACTGAGAGGTCCCGGCTCAAGAACAGCAAATAGAAACTGTGATGAGTAGGCCAATATGAAAATTAAAATTGAGACTGATGGCACAGCCAGACGTGCTAGGGCGGGAATCGTGTCCGCCATTGCTACATGTACTACTGTGCGCACGCCTTGTCGGCCTAACGTCTTGTGATTAATTAGATGTATGCGCACTTGAGTCCTTGATTCCCCGGTCAACAACGTCAACCATCGCCTAATATCTTCTAAAGAGAGATCTATCTAGCAGGGCACTTTCACCTACCTCATTTAACTCCACCTTAGCATTCATCACACAATGAGCATGCGACGGATGAATGAAGCAGTCTTGGAAAGAGTTTGGAACGGAGACGTGGCATATCGTTGAATCATAGCAAACGACCCTGAAACGATTCTACAAAGGCTAAATAAATAGAGCATGGGAATGGTATGAAGGAGTATTTCCCACAAAAGTGTTTGTTCCAAGAGCATTGAGTGCCTCAAAAAATTAGTCGGACGTTGAAACAATCCGGGGTATCTTATGGGATTTCAACAGGGAATGGTATTTAACTATTTCTCCAGTACAAATCTTCGTGCCGATGCGCCAGGTTCTAGTTAGTACATGCATCTTATTGAGCGGGAGGGGGCAGATTCCCTCTCCCTGTCAACTGCGCTGCATGTGTAGATTTGCTGCATCGCGAAACTGAACAAACACGTCACCATCATGTACAAAGCGCTGGCTATATAAACAAGCCTAGAGAATCCTCTATTAGATGAATGAGATTCCTAAAATACAGCCTCTGATCAATGAACTAGTTTTCGCGATCTTCTTTCAACTACAGCTACC
Organism: Podosphaera aphanis; assembly: GCA_022627015.2. Lineage (NCBI taxonomy): Eukaryota > Fungi > Ascomycota > Leotiomycetes > Helotiales > Erysiphaceae > Podosphaera > Podosphaera aphanis. The sequence goes on along the minus strand of JAKRRZ010000727.1, from coordinate 6,310 downwards.
ACGTGAAGAGTCAGTCAGTGGCCGTGAGACTAGATGTAATCGAATAAATTTATCCTCTTCGATCATAAAGCAAGACAGGAAGGCTTTCTAGAAATGGTATTTTGAACTGGCTGGCAAGCTGTTAGTCTGGGTTCGTTCATTCCGGGTCTGAAAATCGACTCATCACAGATTTTAAATCGGACTTGTACACCAACACAACCTGGGAAGCCTGTAAACATTACTCATACTCTTTATTACACCCCTGAGAAGCCCCATGATGTTTAGGAGATCCTTCGGTATCTCAGGTGGCCTGAAAATCCCATTCAAGTGAGCCAGGCTGTGCTAAAAATAGAAGGTAAATTTATTGGAGCCCCAAGTACGATGCTGGCCTGGATAGAGCAAATGTCTTGCCTTTAGTATTAGATTCCCATCAATACTTCGATTCAGAAGAGAAATTCGGTTCAAATTGGTCAAAATCAATGGTTCATAGACAAACTAGTCGTTACTCTTTCATGTCGCCAAGTCTGAGGGAAGGGGGGGGAGGTGAGAAGTGAGAGTGAGACACCACTGTTGAAATGATTGCTATCATGAAACAAGTAACGTCCAACTTTGGATGTGATAGTCGTTTGCACTCACGTAGATCTGCACGTACTAATCTTTCCATAAAGTTGTGAGGCTGGTAAATACGCTAAACCGTATTAACACAAATCACTAGATTTCTTTTTCTTTAAATAGATATTATATATAGCGATCTGTTTTCTAAGCTGGAGTGATCAAGAACTCCACAGCTTACGATTAACAGCCTCTTACATTCCAAAATCTGCAAGATCGTGATAAGTGCCTAATCAGTCTTAACAAACTGTTGCTAATCCCTTCCAAATTTCTACAACCACATGTATCTGTTTGACATACATGTAGATTGTCCTTCTGTGGTACCAGCGTACATTTGGCACAGCGGAGCAAGACTTCACATAACAACAGCACCTTCAACATTCAGAGAAATCCAAATCCAAGAAAACCATTCTGTGCGCGCAGCTTCATTACTTCTCCGTTGGATTTTATTTTCTATGAATACACATATTGAAGGTGCTGTGGTTGTCCGAAGTCTTGCTCGCCGTGCCAAATCTACCCTGGTACCACAGTATAATAAGATCTACATATAGATACACGTGCATGATCCTCTTGCATTTGCAAAATTTGCAGGCGCTAAAATATTTGGTGGCAAAAAGTTCCGTGGCCCACTTTTAATGTAAAGAAACATTCAATTAATATTTTTTTCCTGGGAACCGCCATAAATCTAGACATCTAAAATTTTCTCTTCTGATATTTCCTAACTTTCGACTCGAGCAAAAGTGGCTCTCTTACCTGAATCTGAGAGAGAATTGTAATGATGGTCTATCTAAGTTATCCCTCTTCCGCCCTTGGCCAAAAGATTTCATACCGACCAGGCAGCGTAGCCAAGTAAATTCGTCGGGGGTCCACGGAACAGACATAGAGTCGACGACTTCTTGGCATCAAATCGCCATGATAATTCTGTGGAGAGGTTTTTTTAAGATGATCTTCTGCCGAGAAATTGACTGCTTTCTATCACTTTCGCTACTTAGATCATTGATATTTTCTGTTCTTTGAGTTTCAGGGTACTTTTCTCAGCCATAAAAGACAAGTGTGTATGGAGTATGGTCAGCTGGGTAAACGTCAAAAAGCCCGAACTTTCTTAACTTCATCATCCCATAGGAAAAACTCCTGCAAGAAAGGCTCTTGGTCTATCAGTGCATATCTTCTAAATGTTACATTATAACGTTGTTTGCTCTCATCAAATCATTGAGGTAGAAGGCTTAATGTCCTTGCAGCTCTATCCTACGCGCAAAAGTTAAAATGTCTTATTTTCTTATATCGCAGTCAATCTAGATGATATGTTAATCTTCCTCAAGGAGCATTATACCTATTCAAATGGTAACTTAAACACTCGAAGTCTTTTTTAATCAAACTGCTGTACGATTAGCCATAATTCTAGTTAATTGGATTTAAGGATCGGAAGCTTAACAATTTCATTTTAATTTCCTATTAAGAGCAGCAATCACTCCGTTCAGTCGAATGGCTCTCTTATTCTTCATAGACAAGACATAAGATTATTCTGTTTTGATATCTGTTCTGGACGTGTTACTCAAGATATCTACCACAAGGCTCCAACCCCTGTCCGAGGTGAGCCTCTTTTAACGTTTTCAACTTGTTTGAGACATTTGTTCTCTACTTCTCCATTAGTTTCCCAAAATCGAATGCTCACTATTTGATCGGACCAGTCTTTTCATCATACGACCCGCTTGAAAATTATTTAAGATGAAGGTGTCGATTTAACGATGCTTTATACGAAGAATTTCACAAAAAATGATTTAAAAAATATCTGATCTATTAGTATAAAATATGTTTGATACTTTGAGTTATTGAATATAATTGAGAAAATAAAAAATTGGTAGTATGATCTTGCTATTCCTTTGTTTTAACGCGAATTAGCGAGGGCAGGTCTATCTAAATTCATTCAACAGTTTTCTAAAAGTCAAGTCCGATTCAATCAGTTTTGTGATGGGGGGATTTTAGGGAGTGCAAGAACTTTTTTCTAATTCTAACCTACTCACGGCAAACCAATTAAAATTGAAATGCTTCATCTAGATTCAATTTCGTTGAAAAGCAGCTCATGCATCTATCCAGATAATTGAAGACTTTTGCTTTGCTATCTTCAGATCTGATTCGCGGTTACTACCATCACCATACTTTCAGTCTCTCATTTGCCCACCATTTTGGTCAAGAGTAAATATTTTTCCATTTTTGTCTATGATCTTCATGAAAGAAACTTTCTAATTGCAAACAGGATTGTTAAAATCTAACTTATGATGGTTGATACTAATTTGAATGAGCAGCAGCCCTCAATGGCAGATAAAGAAAGCGATATTTGTAGAACTTCCCCCGAGCAAGAAAGCTACAAGAAAGAACCTCTCACGCATAATCATGCAGTGGATGAATTAACTCTTACGAGAAGCCTCGACAAAGCCCCTAATGATAATGAAAAGAAAGAAAATTTTATGATTAAGAATGATCAAATAAACACTGAAAACAGCACAAATCAGCTTCTTTCACCGTATCACAGCACATCCTCAAAGGAAAATAATTTGAACCAAAAGCGAAATACTGAAAAATCTGATAGTGTTTCCGGATCCACAATTGGAATATCGAAATCTTTCAGCAGTAATGACTCTTCTAGTATTATTCTCGGTGATTATCAGTTGTGTCAAGATAGCTATTTTACGGCCTCGTCTTCTATCAATCACTCATCGCTTGATACTAGCGCCTATAATGACACGCATGATAGATCAGTTAATGAGTCTAAAACACAAGAGGATAACGTAGATACGAAAACTCAATCCGAGGAGACTTTGCCAGATAGAAGGCAGACATCTAGTCCGTTTCCAAAATTGAACCAAGTTTTATGGGGAGCTCAACTCAACTCTGTTTCAAAAACTAATGTGGACCTATGTCTCCCAAGCCCAAAAGATGCAAAATGCAGTCATCCAGCCTGGAAAGCCGTCGCTTTGTCTAAGATAAGTAAATCAGGATGCAAATCAGATATCTTGCCGAGTTTCCCCGAAAAAAAAAGCTTGGAAGACTATAAAACCTCGAAAGAAATCATTAAAGCGAGATCAAATTCAAATAACAATGTGCATAATTCCTCAGGAATAGACCAAGATAATGGTTCAGACATACATTTTATGGAAGAAAGAGTTCCTCTGGAGCGAGACGTTAGTCAAGTGTTAAGGCGTAAAAGTGGTTTTAGTATGTATAGTCTAGAAACCCTAGCCACAACTCCGGAGCACAATCAATCCGAGTGGGACTGCCAAAAGAATTTAGAGCCTCAAACTGGATATTCAACAGCAATATTTGCAGATCTAGATCGTCGGGTTTACATTGATCCTGATGCGCCAATTGATTGGAATCAACGTCACGTTACGAAAGTGGTAGTGCATCGTCATCCCGAAGTTTCCTATACTTACCCAATTCTTTCATCAACGGCAACTTTAAACGAAAATTTCATCTCAAAGTCATCGTACGACATTACTCGGTGTGAGATAGCCCGAGGAATAGATTTGAATCATCCAAAAAAGCGTGATGATAGTACAACAGAATGGGAGACAGTACAAGGAAGTTGTATGGGAAGATCTGATAGGATTAGTGAAAATTCTTGTTCTAATTATCTTGTGGGAGGGACTATTAAGTGCTGTGGCGATAGTGTTGCCGACACTTCCGATGCTGGGTACGATTTCGAAGTCTCAGAAACAAGCATTGAATATCGCCCCGAAAATAAAAAAAACACGGTCATCTACCGAGAAGGAAATGCTAAGCTTAAAACAGAAGAGAAAACAAGTTTGAGTACAGAGCTAAATCTTCAAAGATCAGAATTAAGTGGTTGTATTATTCATCCACGGCTTCTTACGCCAAGCTGCGATGTCCCGTGTGAGAAAAACTTTCAAACCCCTTCCCGCTCTTCAACCCTGGAATTAGCCGCTTCAAAATTAAAAATCAAGGATAAATTTCAGAAAATATTACACAAGTCTTCATTCAAGGATATCTCACACTTAAAAAGAATAAACGTAGTTCAACTAACTGATCATCAAATTCAATCAATTAATGGGGATGAGAGACATACCATGGGGTGTCACGAGAACAAAAATTCCTTCGTTCAACTCGAGAAAAATCGAAATAATTTAGAGTATGTCAGAGAAAATAGCAACGATTTAAAAACACTAAAGCCTATACACCAGTGCTCCGATAACAGCACTGACAAATTTCAGTTCTTTACCCCCAAAAGTCCGAGTGCTCCCGTGAAATTTAGCAAACTTAACGAGAGCAGTCAGGATTTGGATCTCATAACTAGCTTTGCAAAAAATGAGTGTATACTAGCCTACTATGAAGATGGACCAAAAGTTTTTAGTCAAGAAAAGGCAGAAATTCTTCACGACATGGAATGGATTGAGCCTGACTCTCAGATTGACTTTCAAGCTGACGCTCTAACCGATCCAATTTTGGACAGAAGTTGCAAGGAGATATCTCCAAGCCCCATTAATAACGCCGAGGAATCAGTTGAATCCCACTCCAATTATTCGCGTTCAACTAACCGCAACTCTCTCTCTTCTGTCAAGATAAAAAATTTGAGACACCAATCGATGAAGAAGCATTTCACTGAACGTAAGAGAAACGATCGCTTGACTTTACGAAAGGTCAAGTGTGAATCTAAACGCCCCAAACAAGTATATCTTCGGGACCGCTTCAATCATAAATCTTCAGGGGGGCCTTTGGAAAGAGAGTGGAAGTCAACGAACACTCAGCAAGAGCTCAAAAGTCCTTGGAACAAGAAAGACAATGAAAAAAGATATCAAAATTCCGATAATCAACGTATCACCATGTCTAGAGATGTGCACATTTCCCAAGCGTTACATACTTGGCAGAAGGATTCTCCTAACTCTCACGATTCTCACTGTTTTTATCAGCAGCCTCGAATAAATACCAACACAGGCCACCGCTATGACAAAGAGCTTAAATTTGATGCAGAACGAATTTCAGTGCTTCTATTTTTCATGTGTTTTGCGCTCCCCCCCGTTCTGTTTCCTGTTTACTCTTTTGGAGGCTTCGATTGCCTGATGTCTTTTTTCACCTGTGGCAAAATATCACGATGTAATAAGAGACAAAAACGCTGGGCTTTATGGGCCAGTTTTCCTTCGTGGATTGCAAGCGTGGGTGCAGTTTCCGTTGGCATCTGGCTGTTTGCCCAAAAGATCTAGCCTCAATTCAATTTTTTGGAAGGTACATCAATCTATCTTTTCAGAGATAAAGTACCTTTTATTTTATCCTTTTTAAATCCGATATCCCACTGTTTTTAGAAGTTTAATTAGCATCTTCTTAGATATTTAGTTCGAGGCTAAAGATACATGTATGATTGTTATGGGCTTTGACATACATGCCTCAGTATTTTCAGAGTTATTTTAGTCTGATACTGAGAGTCTAGAGGTGAAATATGCGCTCTTTAATGGCAACACGTATGTTCCTTGATTCATCGAAAATTTGATTGACTTTGCTGAGGAGTACCCACACCACACCACGGACCCTCTGGAAAAAAAAATACATTAAATTAATGTTTACATACATTACAGAATTGTTTTTGTGGGTTAATAAGCTTGGTCAAACCTCGACGGAGAGAGTATCCGCCATGACGTCATATATTGTCACGTGTTCTCATGTGAACGATTCCTCATGTATAACTTATGTAGATGATGGAAGACGTAGA
>JAKRRZ010000726.1:1755-16758 GCA_022627015.2 Podosphaera aphanis | reverse complement strand
AATGACTAACATTCACTATGTCTCCAACGTGGGACGCTAAAACGTCACATCCGCTAGTGCGTCACATCCGCTTGCTCCGACTAGGAGGGGACCGACTAAATGGAGGCTCGCTTAATCCGACGATTAGGGGTATCGCCATACAAAATTCTATAAAAGTTGTTTTAGCTAAGCCTATTTCGGAAGTGATACCCATCACTTTGTATGTCTTACGTGTACGAAAAATCGTGAATTTAAAATGCAGTTTGTTAAGATCTACTGAAAGTCTATGCTAGTTATAGTAACTTTTACTACTAAATTACAGCTAGTGCCAAGCTAGTGCCAAATCTGAATAATAAGTGTAAAAACATATTTTCATGATTTGGTGAGACCCCCCTGGGCATCAAAGACTGCCTAACATCTCATGGGCATACTATGAATGAGATTTCCTAGAAAATCTCTATCAATAGAGTCCCACCATACCTCCCGTATAATCCTCCTTAACTCCTCTGTTATTCGCTCTCGCCCATTCTCAAGATCAGGGTATCGATCTTCGATAAAGTCTTTCATCTTACTCCACACAGCCTCAAATGGATTAAGATCTAGTGAGTAAGCTGCCCAGATGATAGGCTCCTTGTTCTCTGCTCTCAGTCTGTCACGCGTAAAAGCTGCTTAGTACGGCGGAGCATTGTCTTGCATGAACTGCAACCCCGGATTCACCTCAATGCACGGAACAACAAGAGGAACTATGCGCTCGCAGTACTTTTGCACAGTTATTGACCCCAGCTCTTTCCCCAGAACAGACAAGGTCCTTTTCGTCTTCCAAAGAAGCTCCCCCAGAACATCCAAGCAGTTCTTTTCCGAGTTCTGTCCACGAGGGAGGTATCCTCCAGCTTATCTCCGGGCTAAGAATCATAATTAGTAAATAAAAGCACGAATACTGACTGATAGCCAAGGCGTAACTAACCTTACTGGTTACGTAAGCATCTCGGTGTCTACCATCAGTAACCCATGTCTCATCAATCCAAAGAATCCGACTACAATCATTGTAGGTCCAATGAAGGCGTTCCGAGACCCATTCAAACCGCTTTCTTTTGTTGGCCTCGGACAGAGAAGGCTTTTCCAAAGACATATTTCTATAATATCCCCTATCTTTAAGCGCACTTGTGATAGCATATACACCAGCATTCCAGAACCTAAATTCGTACACAAGTTCGAGGTACGACATTTGGCGATTTTTTCGTGACAGCCGCACGAAAGCCTCCTACTCATCGACTTGAGCTTGAGTAAGTTTACGTTTTCCTTTTGGCCTTGGAACCGGAGCTAGAGTGCCTCTGGTCATGATATAGCTCACTCGTCTATAACTCAGTCTCAGCATTGGGGATATTTCGTTTCTCTTGTGGCCAGCATAGTGCAATATCATCGCTTCAACTCATTTTAGCAAGAATATCTATCCCTAAGTTAAGTGAGAAATATCCTGGGTGCACTGAGTAGGACTAGTTCTAGCGGAGTATTTGTGCACTGTTGGAGATGTTTGTGGGTTGCTCTTCTATCAGATTCAGTTAGTTTGAATAATATTATAACATACTTTCTATCATTAAACTCACTTTCGATTTGATTCTCACAACAATATAATTATTTTTCTGTTTATTGTCGCTTGTAGTTGACGATGACGGACTCTCTAAGCTAGTGATGGTGAAAATTTGACAGATCTAGGGCTTGGACAAATTTGAACATCAAGGTTTCTCTGCTCGATCACCGGCAGTAAATACGCCCTAAATTAGCTCTAAAAATATGACCAGGATATGGCCAGTTCTGGACCCCTGTGTATAGTAAAAGGCCGTTTACTCTACCCCCAGGGTTAGTTTTCAGCATGCACTAAAACCTCACTTATGTATATTATCCCTACTAGTCTTATATAATCCCTGCTAGTCATCACGCCAAAAGAAATTGAAAATGTTGGCCTGAGTGTTTAGGCTTTTTACTGGACTGCTGCTTTGATCTCTTTCCCCCCCTCACTCATTTACGCACTTCAACAGACATCGTTGCTATTACTGTCTACAGAATCATCATCATCAGCATTTTCATCTAAAGCAATCAATAAATCGTTACTCTTAACATTTAGCATATTTAATTGGCCCATTATTCCTTAAAAGATGAGCCAGGTACAACCAGCAGCTCAGACAAACAACGCCAAACGATTAAATAGAGATCAATGTCTCCAGGTAAGCCCAATTTTCATGGTAAATAAATATCTGAGGTAACACGTCCAGATCAAAACTCTCCACGATTCGGGAATGAATCAGACAAGTATTGCAAAACAACTCGGCATATCTCGAAACCAGGTTAGATACACCCTTTGTACTTCGTACATTGAACCCAAGAAAGCTGCAGGTCAGCCCCCAACACTGTCCTCCTCTGATGTTGTCCGGATTGAGGCTTTCATAACATCATTCTCTGAAGGTCGTCGAATGTTATGGTTTGAACTTGCCCATGGCCCCTTTCGGGATTTTGGAGTGAGTGAAAGGGTTATTCAAAACGAGCTAAAAAAAAGGGGTTACGGACGTCATCCAGCGCTGAAAAAGCCCCCCTTTCTGAAGAGGTTAAAAGGAAGCGTCGGGAATGGGCCGAAGCCGACAAGGACTGGACTGTTGAAGATTGGATGGCGATTCTTTGGACTGATGAGACCTGGGCCACAGACGGCCAAAATAAGAGAGACTAGGTAACGGGAAAGGTTGGTATCTTTGTGCCTCAACTAGTAAAAAACACCGATCTAACTCTCAGTTCAATACAGGTGAAGAAGTCAACGCCACCTGCGCAGTGGAAAAGGTGAGAAAGAGTCCTGGCTGGATGTTTTGGGGAAGTTTCGCAGGGATAGAGGAAGGTCCTTGCCTTTTCTGGGAGAAGGAATGGGGGTCTATTACCTCAGAATCATACTCTCAGAGAATTGTACCGCTGATTGATGGAATGGTGACCATGAGACCATGGGTTTCTGTGATGCAGGACAATGCTCCTTCACACAGCGCAGCGGGAACAATCGAAGAGTTCCGGGAGAGGTTCATTACTCCGATCGACTGGCCTCCGTATTCTCCCGACCTGAATCCAATTGAGCACGTATGGGATAGTATGAAAGATTACATACAGTACCATTACCCGAGATTGGAAAGGGGAAGGCAGCGACCCTACGATGAACATCGATGAATAGTGAAAGAAGCATGGAATGACGCGACTAAGCCGGATAAGCTTGAGAAGCTTATCAGAAGCATGCCCACGAGATGTGAGGCAGTCATACTTGCTCAAGGCGGGCCTGTAAAGTATTAAATCTGCTATGTAAAGTAAATTTGCATGTACTTGTTTATCTGACATCTATTAAATTCAAAAAATGTTACCAAATTGAGTTAAGCTTGTGAACTAGTGCTAATGGTGAAAACCTCTGTCGGGCAAAAACACCATACAAATAATCCCTGTCAGAATGTCTGAAAACCTTATTTCAGAAAAGATGCTACCTAACTAGGCTTAAAGGATCCGATTTCGCCCCACAAATTGGATCCACTGGTGAAAACTTACCCTAGGGGTAGGGTACAACCTTTAGGCCTTTAGGACAGTATGGCGAAATCCCTGTCGCAAATTGACTTTCACATTCAAGACCCTTGAGAGAGAGTACATGTACGCTTGATTGTGATTTTCACTAATCTTAATTAGTCCATAAACCGTGATTACTCCGAGATTGATGTTCTCAACTTTTTATCCACATCAAAAGGTGAATCTTTCATCCAGATATACCTCCATCACACTCGACGTCATTAGACACACATCGAGATACTTACTCGTTCCTCTTGATCATACATTTAATAGGCAGATTCAAGTGTTCCGACCCTTTTCCTCGAAGTTTCAACGCTTCTCAGTCCTGCATACAGCGCATAAGCAGCGTGCGTAAGCTCTAATCTCAACAACAATTCTATGCCTGGACCTCAGCAGTATGCTTTTCCTCCTCCTCCGCCACCTCCAGGGCAACCACCTGCAAGCCAACATCCACTGCCACAGTATGGCTACACCCAGCAAACAGGTCCATACCAGCAACACCAACGCGGTGGTGGCGGTGTAGGTCGTGGTGGACGAGGAGGAAACCAAGGTGGCCGTGGGGATTATCACGGCGCATCTCCTTACAACACACAAATGTCAGGGGGAGCATATGATCCTCGTCATCCACAACAAAGTCAAGCTCCAGGTCCACCAGCTGGATTCAATGGTCCCAACGCTCAACAAATGGCGCCTCCATTCACAGGCTCACCTCCTGGTCCTCCGCCTCAGCAAGGAGCAGGGGGAGCTTATCATTGGCAGAGTAATCAACATAACGTTCATCATGGGCCACCACAGCAACATCCGCCGCAACCTCCCATGCACCAAAACCCACCCCATCCTACTCCTATTTCAGTTCAAAACTACCATCCAAACTACGTGCCTCAACCATATCAACAACCTCAATACGGTCCACATCAACATCCTCCCTTTCAAGCACAACCACCTTATGTCCATAACATACCCCCAAATCAGCCACTCCACATCGCACCCCCTCAGATTCTTCCTCAACAGCATTGGCAAGGACCTCCTTTACAAAATAGACATTCTTTTAATGGCCATCGTGGTCGTGGTGGCTTTAATAATGTCGGAAGAAATTCTAACGACCCCCCTGCTCCACTCATGGGACCCCCTATCCGAATGGGGTTTGATAAAGATCGCGGAGGAAGTCATGTCACTCAAGCGAGTCATGGCTTCCCTCCTCCACATATCAATCACCATTCTTCTACCCCATTCCCTCAAACATCATTTCCTGGCTGTCCAGAATTCTTTCCAGCTGGTCAGCGCCCATCAATTGACTCAATCCCTTACAACTCTCAGAGAGGCCGAGGCCATGAAAACTTAAACCACAAAGGTAAAGGTCGCGGTGATTTCCAGCATCATCAATTTCGCGTCCGCAACGATAATCGTCATCAAAATAATATTCATAAAGCTGCCTTTGACAATCTCCATAAGCTCCCAGGCGGAGGTCTAGATGCCAACGGAAAGAAAAAAAAGAAGCGTAAAACGAACACACTTGGTCTTACGCCAAATAGTATAGATCACGAAGATAGCGACGATGAAGTTGACGATGTTGACGAAGAAGCCCGCCTTGTCACATTACTCGGCCCCGATACCCCACAGTATGTTTTGATCACGGAAGATGGGCTCCTCTAGCTAACATATTAAAGATTGCCAACAGATTTAGAAGCATGGCTTGCAGAACGAAAGAGTAGGTACCCTACAAAATCTCGTAGAGACGCTGCCGCAGAGCAGCGACGCTTAATACGCGAGCAAAATCGAGAAAAGAAGAAAAGAAAAGATCACGGGGACAAAACTAAGAAAGAGGAAGGTGAAACTAAACTTGAGAGACAACAGAGAAAAGCTGAAAAGCTCAGACTTGAACTTGAGAAAGCTGAGCGGAAGATTCAACAAGAAATATCAGGCTCTAAGCGCAAGCGCGAAAATGGCGATGAGGGTGATGAAGATCGGGGTCAAGCGAGTGATGAGGACTCGGAGAGTTCATCTAGCACAGACTCTGATGATAAACCCGACATATTCTCTTCACGTTCTGTTTCACGTTCCGATACTTCTATGCGTCTGCTACCACCAAAAGCACAACTTCAACGTCACTGCAAGTATTTCTCGACTGGTGGTACCTGTGGTAAGAAGGGCAAGTGTCGCTTCGTTCATGATCAGGAAGTCCGTAACCAAGCATTGAGGGATAAAGAGGCAAATGGTGGCAAGATGACACTTGCTCAGCGCCTTATCCTTAATGACACTGCCAAGGATGATTTGACGATCTTGAAGTCCATCAAGTACCTCAAGGAAAAGGGCTTGATGCCAGAGCAACTTACTGGTAGTGCACCAAGGTATGACGATGAGATGCAAATCAGTAGCACAGAAGAGGACCATGCTGAAAATTCCAACTACGGCGATAATTAATCGGCACATTCTCTGAGTTATTTTTCTATTTATTTTTTAACCTTATAGGTTACTTCGTCGACTAAATAATTATATGCTTTTGAAAGCAGGGCTACTTGGCAATTTGATCGATAAAAAGCACAGGACAGTAATACTGCAAAGTTTGTGAATATTAAGTCTGCAATACTTGTTGATTTAATTGATTCTGGCATTTCATTACACTGCAAAGGACCTTTTTTCCCATAATTATACATGCTTGTGGCATATGAAGGAACGTTCTTCGTCTTTCTTTTGGGCACAACAGTGCATGTTAGCCTACCGTTGCGCTTTAAATGGCTATCAAATATTTGTCGCATAGCTGGTCAAAATAAGTCGTTTAAATTATGCTATTGATTGCGTCAGGAAAAATTTTTCAAAGCTTTGTATATTGTATATTGTATTCCCTCTACTGTGTTTCTATCTGTACAATTCGACCAACGTTTTTGTTTTCATCGGCACTGAATTTCTTGAACTACTGACCTTGAGTTAATTCTCTATCAGTCTTTGGCCTTCAGTCGTAGCTGACCTTGGGCCTTAAGGTGTATCTTAGATCGCATTATATCTGATAATGTAAGGTATCGCTAGGGATATTTCGATTTTTTGTCACCACACCACAATCAAGTTTGTTAAAGCTCATATTAGTTTATTTGTTACTCGTTTAACCTCTAATCGTACATATATATCTCACTAGAAATATTAAAATGGGAGCTTGTCTTTTAGTGATTTAACTCACTATATATAGATGCTAGTAGTAGAGGACCTTGTCCCCCCCTATTTTGTATGATATTTATAAGAAACATGCTATGGTTTTCATGAAGCTATTCCTTATGGGAATTTACCTTATATTCCTTGGACCCCAATATCTACGACTCGGGCAGTTAACGGCCTGTTTATAACATGGTACATTCAGTCATACTGTTACAATTCATCAAGCGAACGTAACTCGAGAACCATACGATAAAGTACAAGTGGCATCCGATCTGAGTCTATCCCTTCGACCCCTCTATCTGTGCGTCTACTCCCAATATCTTGGGTTATAATTTTATTCGGGAGTAATGTATCAGGAAGATGAAAGACTGTCCTGTGCAGTTATAAAAATAGACATAAGTTTAGATGATCTTAGAGAAAAACAGTATATTCCTTTCCGTCTCGTTCTCTATCATACATATATCCTTCTCTAAGATGCCTTCCACCCTTCCAGCAAGCAGCCTGTTTAGACTGAGACCATGGTGCAACATCCAAACCATATGTGTAACTCATATGCTAAAGTAAGCACCTGGTTGTTTTTAGAGAGGTCTTAGAGTTGACATTCGAAACAGATAATGAGACGACGATGACGACAAACACACTAATATGCCAAACAATGTACAATATTTATCATAGATCTTCTGACATAATGGCCTGGATTGCGTGGTTGAGCGCCCATCATCGAGTGTATCTCGTGATCCTATCCCCATATGCAATGCATGCAATATCTCAAGGAAAACGTGTTCAAAAGCAGACGTTTCCGGAAGATCTAATACTAAATGAACCTACTAGATTACAGCTATAAACAACGGCAAGACTCTGGACTCTAAAGCCGTCGAGTGGGTGAAAGTGGTTTCTGTTCCCTCTCCCTTATCAGAAGACTCTCGGGAGAGGAGATTACTCATCCAGGATGGTCCTGGTAGTCAATAGACAACATGATCTACATAGGCCTACTTATTGCACAAAGACAAGTTACTTTTCTTGCGGCCGTATTTATCTTATTTTCTTCAGCCCCCTGATCAGTCTGTGTTTAGCCCCACGAAAATTGCATACAAAGTAGAGCTTGCTATAGGTAGAAGGAACTGTGTAAAATGGCACAGCAAGGAACTCTAGGCAACTTCAGCGAACAAAAACATCATCAGTGGGTGGAAATACATGGGTATGTGGCCTGTAGTATGGAAAAGCCAGGCAGTTGCCTCTTCTGGCCTAACAACTCGCCAATTCCTGTCGGTATGACGGGAAAGACTTTGAAATAGCTCTCCCATGTCAAGTATAATGATCGAGTCATGTTTACGGCACCACAGTGCCTCTTCAACTCCAAGTGTTAAAAGACGAGCTCCGTAGTCAAGTTAGATCATCAAGCAAGGGTATCGACGGTCAGAAGACTCAGCACCCGCTCTTTCACGGGATTCATAAAATCTTTGATGGATAGGATGATCATTTAGCTATCGCCTGACGAGAAATTGAGACTCTGGAGGCACAAGTTGAGGCTGGTAGGACTAGGAAACGTAGGAGAGGCTACATGAACGCGATTTCGAAGGGTGCGATTATTGCGACCATCCAGAGAGCTTAAATTGTGGCCGGTGAAGATCAAAATAATATAAATGAATCTAGAAGATCTTTTCAGATCCTGGGCCGATTAACTTTAGTTTCGTCGTAGCATAGTAATATTGTAGACATAAAAGTAGGTTGAAGTCACGGGGTGTCTGCGGTGGTGGAGTTTTGGTGGGGGGCCCAGATGTAGGTCTGGAAGCGACGCAAGTCGAGAAATAACACGTTTTTTCCTGTGAATAATATACATTGAATCTATCGTGATCTTAGCTCCACATAGATTCAAATATCTCGAAAAGATCCTCTGATTCAAGCTGTTCTTGAAACCTTGAGTCCGATGATATTTTGTCAGTTCAAGCCACGACCGACGAAGGTGTAAAATTTATCTGAGGACCCTACTAGGCGTCGCCGACGTGGTTACACCTCTCAATACAACGGTCATGAAGCGAACCCAGGTTTTTGCGGCAGCATTGAAGATTTAGACCTCAGCCTTTGATTTTTCCTCTACAACCCCAGGATAATTTCAGCGTCTGATGATTTTTGGCCTCAGTAGATATGCAAGCAGTACACTACGAATTTCCACTGACATACAGTGGTGCTCGAGAAATGGCGAGCGACCTGAATTTTTCTTGATCCTTTCGTCCATGGACCGCGATAATAAAGTGACAACACAAGTTCGTGAGTAGCACTCTCGGAGTAGCGACTTAAGTCAGTAGAAAGAAAGATTGATGCATCTCGGGTTAATAAGACTCGTCCAAATCGCTGAATTCTACTCCCGATCACAGGAAATGCAAAGAGGTGACCGTCACAATCTCTGGCAACAAAACACCTGGATCACTGATAAGCATGGTGTTCTCGGGGGTAGGCTTACATGTACTGGCAAGCAACACAAAAACGGACCTCCCAGCTCACGCGAGTGGGTGTCAATTCTTGACATGAACAATTATATATATCTGACTCATTATGTTAAGGACAATCACCCAAGAGATTTCTAGTTCCAAGAACACTCGACTAGTGATTTGATCGCTACTAGTATACAGTGGCATAGAAGATATGTATGCCGGAAACAAGGACATGAACACATAGCCATGATCTTCAAATTCGAACGTTACAGGTAAAACAATCTTCAGTTGCTATTCTTACTGTCACAGTTGAGCCATGTTCTAGACTTGGGTATGTTCGGCTCACTTAGGTCAAGGTATCGTAGTCGGATTGCCGAACTGGCACAACCTAAGGAGGGTTAACGGTAAATAGACAGAAGTTTATAATTTGTCCGGACGGTTACCTTCAACATTCGAACAGTTCCCACTGGCTGGAAGGCCGCGATCACACGTCGTGCCGTGCTACCATGACCCAGTAAGGCCAGACTCGTCTTCCGTTCAACATGCCATGTCTATCGCAGACCCGCCCGCCGGACAATTGAGCGGCTCGCTAAGACGCAACAGCCCCGCGGTTATGGCGCGACCCATTTTCGCCCGAACCGGCCCGGCCGTCGGGGCTGCCATGCGACGTGGCCCACGCGCGCTCGGCGTACATTTACATGTAATTAATTAAATGGAATTACTTCCTCGAACTTCGGGTTCGTAATAACTTGGCGCTTCTTAAGCCACGAGAAAGTGGGCGTGATTGGTGTTCACTATCGTGACAAGTGGCACCGTTAGCTCCAGATTCAGTACGCGACTCTGGCTCAAAGTTATGCGATCACTAAGCTTTGAGTGGAACGACACTGAGAATATGAGCTTTGTTATGAGGACCAATTTATGTGAGAAACAGTAGTTGCACTCAGCTGCTAGGATAGATTTCCTGATATTTACCAGGCTACAGGTAACAACCTTACTAACATTGATGTTTACCGACTGTCTACGATGACTTGGCAGAAGTATCGGTGGGACTTGAATTTGCTAGGTAATGTTTAATAGTAAAATTTGATCTTTGTTAGAAACGGTCCAATATTAGGACTAACGATCATCAGAACGGGATGTAGCTGACATTTGTGAATAGAATACCGCGAACTCCTTGCAGACCAATATAATTTTAGTTTCCAGCTAGTCGACAGGGCCAAACCAGACTTACACTACTTACAATATACATAATCTCTAGTATTGAACATCAACATCCTCAGGTTCGAATGAGTCGGCTGCAACTTCCTCGTAATCTTTCTCGAGAGCAGCTAAATCTTCTCTTGCCTCGCTGAACTCGCCTTCCTCCATACCTTCACCCACGTACCAATGTACGAAGGCGCGCTTGCTATACATAAGATCAAATTTGTGATCTAGACGAGACCAAGCTTCAGATATGGCAGTTGTATTGCTGAGCATAGAAACTGAGCGATCAACTGAAGCAAGGGCGCCGTCATTAGGAGAAGTCGAAGGCACAGACACGGGTTTTTGGTAATTAATACCAAGCTTGAAGCCAGTGGGACACCATTCAACTAGATTGAAGGAAGGTTTGGCCTTGAGCGAGGCAACAGCAGCGTTGCAGTCGCGGGGAACAACATCACCACGATACAAAAGAGCAACGGCCATATATTTACCTGCTCGAGGATCACAAACCACCATCTGATTGTTGGGCTCGAAACATCTGCTGAAGTTAGTAGTGTAAAATTAATTCTAAATTTCAGCTACATACTGTAAAGTCAGTTCCTGAGTCTTAAAACTCTCATGGCTACTTCGTGCAGCACTGATAACTGGTGCGTATGAAATCAAGGGATAGTGAACTCGAGGATAAGGAACCAAGTTTGTCTGGAATTCGTTCAGATCGACGTTTAGAGCACCGTCAAATCGTAAGCTTGAAGTGATACTGCTTACAACTTGAGCAATCAAACGATTCAGATGCTCAAATGAAGGACGAGGAATATCAAGGTTACGACGGCAAATATCGTATACTGCTTCATTGTCGACGAGAAATGTACAGTCGCTGTTTTCGATAGTTGAGTGCGTAGAGAGTACAGCGTTATACGGTTCTACAACGGCTGTCGATACTCGGGGTGCAGGGTAAACAGCAAATTCGAGTTTGGATTTTTTGCCGTAATCAGTTGACAGACGCTCAAGAAGAAGAGAGCCAAAGCCAGAACCGGTTCCTCCGCCAAATGAGTGAAAAATTAAGAATCCTTGAAGGGAAGAGCAGTTATCCTAATTGTTTTTATTAGTAGTCTTTTTTACTAGTTTTATAACGAGTACTTGCCAACACGCGACGAATTTTGTCAAGAGTACCGTCTAAAATCTCTTTGCCGATTGTGTAATGACCTCTTGCATAGTTGTTTGCGGCATCTTCTTTACCAGAGATTAATAGTTCAGGATGAAATAGTTGTCTGTAGTCACCGGTGCGGATTTCATCAATTGGGGAAGGATCAAGATCAACGAAGAGAGACCTTGGAACGTATTTTCCACTGCCGGTTTCAGTGAAGACGGTATCAAGCTTACCAGAGTCGTGGAGACCTTGAGCTTCGGGGTTTGGGCGGCCATCCTTGGTGAGACCGTGCTCGAGCAAATACCTGTATGTGTTAGACTTGGTTGAAAAGAAGGTTTGAGTACGCACAGCTCCCATGCACTATTTCCAAGCTGTGTACCCGCTTGTCCAATGTGAAGATGAAGAATCTATTTCGTAAAAATGCAGTTAGCACCATGTTCGAGAAGACTTCTCACTTCAATTGAGTTTCTGCGATGAATTGGTATTCGATGCGTTCCCAGCTACTATTCCAGGCTAATATTAAGGGGCCTTATTAATAATTGAACATACGTACCTCACCCCGAGTCATTTTGTCAGCAGACTGGAAGGATTAGAGTGATTGTTGGTGCGGGTTCAAAGGAGGTGTTGCCAGTTTATCGCTGCTATGGACAATGCTGTGATGACCGTGAAGAGAAGATGGAAATGGGTGGTCTAGTTGAATTTGATGGTACAACATTATTGTGGGGCATCTGCTTCAGGTTGACCGCCCTTTGCATCTCATTCGCCCCTTAGATTCGGCTATCTTGCTCTATTTTGTGCATCTGCCGGTTCTAAAATTCGTTAAAATGGTTAAATTTGCCAAAACACAAAGTTTACATATATTTAGAGGTAGGTATGTGTACATGCGCATCAGATTTTGTGGGTAACGGATAGAGGCAAGTTCTACACCTGGAGCTGTTACAAAATACAATGTACTAGCTCTACCTGTAATAATTAATTACAACAAACAAATTTGGCGTAGCCCGTGACGTGGTATTCTTTGTGTTTCAAGCTATAGCCTCTTACCCTAATGTAGTTATGGCATGTGAGTCTTCACATTCATAGTAAATTCCTAACTTTTGTGCTTTGTTACTATTGAACATGCGATGTCGCTGTTGCTACCACGGGGTCCCAACCGTTTGTACACTGGTACAAGGTTAAGTTAACTAACTGGTCATTTACTGGGGTTTTTTTGCCAACCATTGTCCATATTAGGTATTTTCAGTGATAATCTTGTCCAAGCGAGGCCAAATCAGGTAAAGCTTCAAACTCTATTCTAGAAAAACTCTAAAATAACGTGAGAGAATTCGTGTCCGACAGAAGTTAACTGCCCTGTCGTTCTCCACTTAGCTTCGCACTAAGCCAAAAAATCACATTCATACGTTAGTCATGTTTTGATTCCATATTGTAATTTTCTGTAGAAACACAAATTTATTCTAGTATGGGATGGGACCACCGTTTGCTCCAATGACTTCCCCGCATCTTCTCGACATGCTTTCCAATAGACGAGAAAGCTTTTCCACCGTCGTGCTATGGTACCATGCCTCTAGCAAAATGGAGCGAGCCTCCTCCCTGTTCCGCTGCCTCCTCTGCTCAAACTCCAGATACCGTTCCTGTATATAGTATTTCATCATACTCCATACATTCTCGATCGGGTTTAAATCAGGGGAATAAGCAGGCCAAAGAATAGATTCGACTCCATCGGCATAGAGGTATTCCCTGGCTGGACGTCCTTTGTGTACAGCCGCATTGTCGTGCATAAAGTAGACTTAGCGACCAATCTCTTCGGACTTCGCCCTAGTCCAATCTTTTACCAACGGGAGAATACGTAAAGCGTATTTTCGGAGGTCATATTCCCCCAATCCCTCTCTCAAAAGATACATGGGCCCCGCTCGACTCCTTCAAAACTCCCCCGGAACATCCAAGAGTTGTTCTTCTTGTATCGATCTACGACACAAGTATCATCAAATTCCTGGCATCTCTTTTAACGAAGTTATAAATTTGCATACCTTGGACAATAAATTAGTCTATACTCACTTTCCTGGTAACATGACCAGACACTGTTCGATCGTCATTGATCCAAGTTTCATCACTCCAAAGAACCTGGGACCATTCTTGACGCCAGCTTAGGTGCTGCTCTGCCCAAAATAGGCGTAGCGAGCGATGGTTTTCGATTAGGGGGGACATCCCCTGGGTAGACGTCTTTCGTATCCTCTCTTGTGCAACGCATTTCGGATCGCAAATTCCCCAACACCCCACTGATGAAAGTGGAGTGCCAGTTCGAGAAACGACATTTGTCGTGTTTCTCGGCAAGAATAAAGGCTTCCAGTTCATCAAATTGAGCAGAGCTCAAGGAAGGTGGCCGTCCTGATCTAGGTTGAGGTTGAGGAGAGACGCGGCCAGATCGAACTGCTCCCTGAACTTGTGTGATGGTTACTCTTCACTGATCTGCTATTTCCCTGTTCGAGATTCCTGCTCTGTGAAGTGCGAGTATCAAAGTCACGGTGATTTATTAGATTATCCATATCGTTGCTGTAGCCTTATATCCACCTGTATTCTTTGATCTCGTGAGAGAAAGGGCGCGCGTCTGCGGACCATTGGGGAGATTGTATTAAGCATCCTGTCATGATATTTGTAAGTAATAAGTAAGCCAAGCAAGCATTAGAGTTACTAAGATGAGTATATTATAAATTATTTTTTTGTGCTAAGTATGCTGATCGAGTAGGAATTTGGAGTTATTCATAACGATCAGAAACATTGATGATGATGTAGGAAAACAATTTTGTTGGAGCAGCGGAAGGGAGCGAACAGAACGGACACACTTGCAAAGATGGGACTTGCCAAAAAGATTATGTAAGAGGACTGGGATACCATGGAAAGAGAATTTCACCGTGGCTTTACCGCCTACTCATTTTGGCAAAAGCTACCCCTATCATATAACCCCTGTCGATAATTCGGTTTGTTGACTTAACCTTGCTCCCCTGTATATTTACATAGGGCCAAATAATACTTGATTTAACCTGACTGTTGCCTAGGTAACGGCGCGGATAGGTATGGTGTCGGAACTTGAAAATCAACAATTTGTTTCAAATATTTCGACAGTTTTCGTCCGTGCATACCCCAAATTTTAAGCTAAATATCGTTATAGGCTTAATTATAGGACAAGTCCAATGAAATATCGTAATAAGTGTACTGTTATCGTTATATCGTGCAGCGGTGAGTCAATTTAGGATCACATGACAATTTTTTGACGATTCGAGGTCACGCATCTCATTTCTGATTGGTTGATCAGGTGTGGCGCAGGCTGCTCGTGCATGTTTCAAATCTTGGGCTCCCATACAAATTTTGGATTTTTAAACCTAAACAACTACTTCACAACTACTTCACAACTACTTCACAACTACTTCACAACTACTTCACAACTACTTCACAACTACTTCACAACTACTTCACAACTACTTCACAACTACTTCACAACTACTTCACAACTACTTCACAACT
>JAKRRZ010000725.1:0-16771 GCA_022627015.2 Podosphaera aphanis | reverse complement strand
CTTAGCAGCAGCTTTTTGGGTAGTAAAAGTACCATCATTAAATGCTTGGATGGCAGATTGGATGTCAGATTCAGAGGTTTTCATTTTGGAGAAGTTGGTGAGGAGAAAATTGCGAAATAAGATGTGTCTACGAGGTTTGAAGGAGTGGCGAAAGATGGGGGGTGACGAAAGATAGGGGTCTGAGCTTACCTAAACAAGCTACTCTGTGGGATAATACTACAATAAATACAATTACTGTTCAACACATATTATTCCAGCTCCTTCTCTCGGCTTCCTTGAGGTCGCTAGAAACTTCCGGATCAGCGTGAATAGTACTAAGGAATTCCCTGACTAATACTGTGTCCCGATCTGGCCTAGGCCAGATCACGCTAAAAGAGGCCCTGACCCCATGACAACCCATACTCGGATTTCTCTTGTTGATACCACTACGAGGAGTACGCCTTACGGACAAGCAACATCTATCGTGAATACCCACCACAGGGAATAGCGTGTAAACCCCATGGTTATCTGAACATGCTTTTGTCATTATACGAACACACTGTCACCGCGAGAGAGAGTGGTGTAAGGGCCTTGCTGCATTCGAACCAGCTTTCTCTTTTCTCGAGTGGGGCATGTGTCCGAGCTGCCCGGACTCTAATTGGGAGAACGGCCCAGACGGTGTACTTCTGCACCATCCAACCCTTATAATCAATTTACTATGCCCTCCAATCGACTTCCAAAATCTCGTATTCAAGTATTGTAAGGCATGGCGTGACATTGAAAGAGATTCGTGCCAAGCCTGATAATAATTAAATACGAGATTTTGGAAGTCAATTGGAGGGCATATACTTTCGAATAACCAACCTGACATTTGTCGACCCTTGTGATATCACATTGTAAGAGCTTCCAATTAAAATAGTATAATTTTTACTTGTCTCTTACTGATGAGAAAATATTCAGAATTTTACACCAGACTGCACACCAGAATGCACACTTAAATAAGTCAACGGTGGTATGAACTGTCAGCGCTAGAGAGATCTAAAATCTCTGGGAGACAGGTACTTTCTGACAGATTCAGATGTCACTAATTAACGTTTTATTTTAAAAATGGCACCCATCTAAACTTCTGAAAGGAATTCCGATTATGACCGCTAATGAAGGATGTTTATACGCTTCACATGCTGAAGGTGCTGCTGCACTCGAAAAAATAGACGACATGTTTACTATGATGAGGGCCAAACATACTGTCTCAGTGCGAGATTTACCATTCATGCCGTCAGACGTGATCAATAATGTCATCTTGAGAAGTCACACCAGTGCTACCGGTAATACACATTGCTCCCGTAGAAGCTTGGTTTAAATGGCTAACCTGAAGACAATACCAGGTGGTAAGAGATGATAAGAAGAGGCGTGCAGACATCTGGTTCAAGGGACCGACTAAGCCATGGAGCTTTGATAGCCCAGGAGGGTAAGCTAAACCATTCCGTCTGACCACTAGATACCAAACACAGAAGTGATAGATGAAGTCAAAGCGGAGTTTCATGTGTTTCGAGGCGATTGGGACAACAGTCATTTTGCTACTCCTATTGCCACCGCGCCACCAACGTGCACATATAACGTTATACTGACAGATCCACCGGCACCGGATCCAGCCTCGCGCTGGACCCCGCTCACCAAATTACTTGAGGATGGACTTGTGGTCTGCCATCTAGGTCACGTCCGATTTGAATTTCCTGTGGCCGAACACCTGCTACGGCAAGAAAGGAGGATGTTGTGTGATCATATCCGCGCGGTCGCGAAAGTTGAGATAATGAAGCATACTGAGATGTTTAAGGTTTTTACGGGTATTTTTCCTTGGGCAGGTATCTACGGTTGAGGGGAGAAGCGAGGCGGAAGTCTCAACGTGCGTAACCCTGTAGTGGTACTGGTGAATGCGTCTTCAGTAGGAGTGTTTCAGTGTCCAGATTGTATTGTCTCAGTTCTAGCGACTAAGGGGAGCGTACGCCTTCCGAAGTCTTGCGTGCGAATAGGGAACTCCAGGGTGCGTGGTTAGACGTTATCCTTAGACCTTAATAAACGTATCAACAACAGCAACTTGAGGATGGACTTCCGCCTGGCGTCGAAGAGGGGTGTGTCGAGTGAATGGATTAGCCTTACGCAGTCCGCTAGCGAAAGTAGGATCATCATGGTACATGGGGGGGTAAACACCGTGCTATATGCCAAACGTATTGTACAGGGACACCAACGAAAACATGCTCAGCCGTAGATATGAGAGTTCTGTTACCAGATTTGCAGTGAAAATAGATACCTCCAACTTCTCATGTCGTCTCCATCCGCGTGACGTTGTTGACCAGAATAAATACCATAAAATCTAGGGAAATGCAAATGCCGCATCCATACCGACGTCGCACGCAAACCTTATCTCACAGAGTATTGCCCAATATAGTAACTGATCAGATATTCTCCCCAACACAAAACGCGTCCAGCTTGTAGAACGATCACATGATTCAAAGTTTCTCAAAAGAATTCAAAAAAGCGTTTGAGAGATGCCGCACTCGATTAGTAAGTAATCCACAAAGAGTTCCTAGATCTGAAAATGCCGACATCTAATGTGACGTGTGACCACCGTAAAGAAGAGCTATAATCCATCGTAGATAAATGATCGAGCTACGTTAGATGAACTACCTTAAAGAAATTGTATCGTCGCGTAATTCTGTGTGGATTAATAATCGAGTGCGGCATCTCTCAAACGCTTTTTTGAATTCTCTTGAGAAACTTTGAATCATGTGATTATTCTACAAGCTGAACGTGTTTTGTGTTGGGGAGAATATCTGATCAGTTACTATATTGGGCAATACTCTGTGAGATAAGGTTTGCGTGCGGCATCAGTATAGATGCGGCATTTCCCTAGATTCTATGG
The DNA here is from genome assembly GCA_022627015.2 of Podosphaera aphanis. Taxonomy (NCBI): domain Eukaryota; kingdom Fungi; phylum Ascomycota; class Leotiomycetes; order Helotiales; family Erysiphaceae; genus Podosphaera; species Podosphaera aphanis. Next base: position 13,872 of record JAKRRZ010000725.1, on the reverse strand, counting down.
TATGTATCCGTCGCTCATTCCCGACTTTCCGTCTAGGCTGAGATCGCAAGTTGTGCGATTTAAAAAGGATCTACTCGATGTGGATATCGAGCAAGGGTTATCTTAGTTCAAATAAGGGTAATGAAAATACTGAGCCTGGCCTAAGTCTTGTAGTTTTTTGTAATATTTTACCACTTATCGGTTGACGAAACTCACAACAATCTGGGAGTTGCTCGCTGGCAGCGCAGTTTGACGTATGAAATACATGTCTATTCCTTGCTCTGATGTAGAATCCCAGAACGTGCGTTCATGTACAGAGCTCCAACGGATACGCTATGCTTGATAATACATAACTTCCTATTGGCGCAGGTTAGAGCGGCACCAACGACAGCTTATAGATATACAGGGCTACCGGGGTATTGAAAACACCTCTACGAGAAATTCGTGTACATTCACTAGCCTCAAAGATGTGTGCTTTTGAACACGCTTATGAGGCAAGATCATTTTCAATACCCCAGTAGCACTGTTCATGAAGGGTTAGCGCGTTCATGCCACTAACTGTTGGTTCGATGCGTGTGCCCGCCGCTAACATGCCACTGCGCGCCGAAGTTGCCATTTTTCGACTTCAGGTCCATCGCCCACACCTGAGGGTGATGACCTGTCTCAAATAAGCTGCCAGCTGCTCCGAGAAACCGAGGCCTAGAGAAACAAAAACTCTTGAGACTGATCAGGCTCTCCTTGCTTAGGCGGAGAACTCCACGTGATCTTTACCAGCGTTCTGGTACAATCTAGTTGATGCTTAAAAAAATTACGAGCGGAAAAATGAGACAAGGCTCTTCCGGCGTTTTTCTATGGTATGACTACCCTTAACCCGGATAAATGTTTTATGTACATAAAAGTTCTGTTCACTCACGCACCACATCAGATGACAATGGGGTACGGAACTTTCTCGCATCTGGAACGTTGACAAGAAAAACCCAGGCGAGATCGTTCTTTTGATAGCTGGTTTATATATCACAGGGGTCCCCTACTCATCCGACTAGCGCCCGGCCTGATCAAGTAACATTACCTCTGGTTATTCTTTAAGATTGGGTTGTTTAAGGAGAAGCAATACCTACACGACCTACTCATGGATATGGCCGGATAGATGCTGAAAGTCTTTCAGAGTGTAGGCCGATGCTAGAAGCTCGCTGAGAAGATGAAGAGATTAGCACGGGAATTCCGGACTGTTCCCACGATTCCCTTGAAGGTGATCTCGTCTTGTTTACGGTGCCATTTCATCTGCCACCGTAGAGTTTCCATCGCTCGTTTGAATAAGAACGAAGCGAAGAATTATACCCCCTTTCTGGATATTTATAATCAAAGTTTACATCGTTTCGCGGAGTTCTCGGGAGACTATCATTGGGGTTCAGTTCTACCCCGACATTCCTGATAAAGAGATAATGCCAGTAATTTATTGGAACAGGATGACCTGCCGCTCTGGTTGTGCTGTCGTCATCTACATCTACTTTAGCGCGCGATAGATCTACGAGAGCCAATATCAACAAATTCACAAATTGTCAAGTGTGAGGTCCTGATCATACGTCGCAAGACTGGATGAAAAATAATCACTTGAGTCAGAGCCCCGTGTCAATTAAATTTCTATCCTTTCAGCCAGAGATTCTAGTACGCATAACCAGTTATAGGTTAACTTTTCAAGAGAGAATGCTCCCAAGAAGACTGAACAGATTTTCGGGGACTTGACCCTGGCATCTAGAAGAGATTTGTAAGTGGGTCTTGTTGTGAGATCATGAATAAAATCTGTAGTGATAATACATAGTAACTCTGGATTTAGCTACGCGAGCCTCTTATTAACGACATCCGTTATGATATATCCGAGACGGAACAACTTGGAACGTCCTAATTGCCCTGCACTCCGGAAGTAGTAGGCCAAACGTTTGAGGACGCGATGGCGGCTGGCCGGCTGGCTGGCTGGGTGTCTGAAATGAAGAGAAGCCTACCTTCTCACGATGACGCTAGGGATCAGACTTTTGCGCTTCTAAGAACAAACCTTAAATTGCACACATTCAAATTTGACATGTTGTCACGTTGCTTCATGTTTTTGAAATAAATACACTTTTGTGTCCATACTTTGCACCATGAGTCGATGGCAAAAAAAGAGCTTTAAAATCTCACTTCGTCGATGTCGCAAAAACTAACGCGGCTACATCATCTACTAGAGATGATTATCAACACAAGTCACGCGCCGTGACAAGACCTATCCAAAACATGTAGTAAATGTCACTCATCTAGAGGAAAGCAGTTAATTCGACGCTTGTATTACAGATCCCTCGAATAAGGAACGTGATTGGTTAAAGCGGACCGCTCAGTCTTGAAACTAGTATTAGGGTTTTCTTTACTCGGAAAGTTTTGCCGGCGTTCCAGAAGATTGCCGGAAGTTGTTCCTACAAGGCCCCCACCCTTGACCTCTCCATCTTGAATCATAATCATCATAACACAGGGATATTTCGTCTGGTAATATGGCGATCAGACGTAGCCGAGAGTCGATGGAGCGAGAGAGTTGACAGGGTTATAATTAATAAAGATGATGGGTAAGAACTAGGGGCCCCGGCTTCTGGATGAAATAAGCAAGAGGCTAGTTTTGGTTAATCACAGTTATATGCCTATCTTGGCATAAAATCTGAAATAAAGAAAGTCTCTGAATGAATACCAACTTACCGGAATTAACGGTTTAAGATGAGAAATGGCGGGGGAACTCAGATCGGATGTGACAACGCCACTAAGGATTGACGACAGACGTCTTAATGATAGTGAATCCATTCACTAGGGTCGTTGAATGTATGACTTCAGTTTATCTGTTGTATTGTTACTTACAATATTACATGTATATTGGATGGATGAATTATTCACCACCACAACTCCGCGCTTACACTTCTTCCCCTCCCGTTTGTTTACACGTATTTGCCTGTTCGTATGTTCAGCTTCGAGTCTGATATTATATTGAAGCTTTAAAAGATGAAATGAAATTAGTTTAACTACATGTAGCTCATGGCACGACTCTCGACGAACTCTCCGTATACCCCAAGCTTTTTGCCTAAGCTTTCAGGGCCCACCCCGTTAATTGCGTATCCATGAATCCTCGCCCCACTAAATTATTAACCCCTGTAAGCTCGGCATTGCTGACAAATTAGAAATTTGTGAGCTAATTTTCGGGTGAAAGTAGATAATTTTGGGATTTACTATTAATACGCTTGCAAAATATAAAACCGATTCCCTTTGCTCCGGTTTGCTTTCTCTCAGTTGTTAACATCCTCCTGTATTTTGTCTAGTCTCATCCATTTTTATTCCGTATACATCCTACTTTCATATGTACATCATTTTAGTGTGACTTGGTGTCTCTGTGATGGCTAATCTTATCATTAGACCAAGTGCAACTTGTTGAATTCTCCAACTAAAACAAATATATTTTCTTGCAGAATAAAATTCAAACTTCTAGAAAATCGAGCGGCTCGATTTTAAGTTCGACTTTAATTTTTAAATACTTTTAACTTCTAGCCTACCCTAGAGTGAATTTAATTGAGAGAAAATTATCATCTATGAGACTCTACTTACTCACAATTTGGAACGCAGCCACCAAGATAAACTTGAGCATATTCTTTGAGATTAACATTTAAAAATTTAAGTTGATTAAATGAAAACTATATTCATTCACCTATAACTAACGCCTTTACCTCTGAGACCACGAAGTCTTATCTTTTTCTTCCAAAAAACCTTTCATGTTACTCATGTCTAATTTTATTCTTTTGATTTTATGAAAAAATCTAGATGGTAGTTCCGAAGCTCTATTTTTCAAATAGTGACTAAAGATTTCTACCTCAGCTATGAGATCGTCAAAAGAATTTTTGTTGTCTTGGCTTGGATCAGCTTGCGATCTTTCGATCACAAATGGAGAAAACTATCGTGGTCAGCGGTACTGACATGATCTCTGGTGGCATAACTGATGCTATATCCGAGCTGTCGTTAAGCCAGAAGCACATGCTTGCAAACAGCTTTTATTACAGTTTTAGCTGGTTAGACGCTCAACGCCATTTACAGGCTAACCATTCCATCAAACTCTCACCAACGCGGGATAAAAAGATTCTTACAAGATATGAGAAGTGGTATGCAAATTTTAGAATCAATACTACACCTATATTACCCAAGAAGCTCATATTTATCATAGAGCATAACGCGACATCCACGCTTCTCACCTGCATCTTTGACCTTTACCAACGAAATTTACGTTATTATTTGTAAGGACATACTATAAGCATATTCTTGATACTCTAAAACCATTTTTAAATTAATATTCAGATAGCTTAGCTTCGTTCATCTAAGAATTTTCAATTGAAATTGTCCTAAGTGAACGTTCCCGTAGATTGATATGCTCGTATGTTGCTCTCTCCTTTCTTATATACTTAAAAGTGACGAGGACACATACCTCAAACCTTGTGGTGTATTCCGGTTCGCACTTGCCGAACGGAGGAAGATAGGTATGACATCACCTTGTAGAATACAGGTACATATAGCTCTTACAGGTCGCAGAGGAAAGTGGACAGACAAAAAAGATAAAAGAATAGAGACATTGCCCAGCCATAACACAATCTCCCTAGATAGACGAAACATATTTTTGTGAGCTTTCAGAACAAGATGAGCCTAAGCGCGACATATTCCTAAGATGGTGTCGTCTAAAGTTGTTGAAATCTTGGTTTGTGACCCCGTGCAAGCTCTGAGACTTCGCAAGGTTCTGTCGTGCTAAGATTTTCATCTTCGAGATCAGTCAAAGTCGTCTCGTCGAGCCGGATCAGATCCCTAAACGCTTCATAGTTCATATCGGGTCCAGATATTTTGACCATCTTTTTCCTCAAGCCAAGCGAAATTCTTAGAGCCAACCAATCCTCAAAAGAGTGAAGTTCCTGGCCATGGTGATGTGAATCGTATTCCGCCAAAACCATGTCTTTCTTAATATTTTACCGGGCCGTGAGTGTCGCCTTACAATCTACCTTTTGCAATGTTGCAAGAGTCAATCTCGAATTTTCTTTTGGGCAATAGGGCCTAGGCTAGCTTAAAAGACACCGTAAGCATCGGATCCACCCGTATACTGGACGTCCTCGTAGATTCGATATCTTGTGGCTAGGATTGACCTCTCATATGAAATAGTTCTATGAGGGCAAGACGCGCCGTGTCGAGAGTTTCGGGTTTTCTTTCTGAGATCTTTTCTGCCATTCAAGCTGGTTCTTTTCACATTCCAGTCACTCGGAAAATATTTCCTAGTTCTCTATATCGGTAGACTCAAATAGTTTATCTTACTCAAGGGTGACGTCCTAAAGTGTTCTTCTCTGGTTGAGATTGGAGAGTTCTTCCGCCACTTCGATCAATATCTTGGGTTAGCGACCAGCGGCAGGCTCTTCAGTATAACATGAAGATACAATAATTAGCAAATTACGTTTAGGAACAGGTCTAAGTATGATCCCGATAAATTTGCGTTAAGATGTTCTGGTAATATAAATTTCACGGATGGATCTACTTCTTCAACATGAGGGTTACACAAACGTAATCGGGGTTAGGGTAGCAAGAATTGCGCATCCTACATTTGCAGACCGGTTTTGATTACTAACATGCCCGCGCCGCGCTGAGGATGCTCAATTAACGTTCCTCCGCGTGGCGCGGACATGTTAGTAATCAAAAACCGGTCTGGAAACGATACAAGGATGCGCATTTAACGTTCCCCCCCATGTGGGAGGCTACTTTCTCTTAACCCATAAACCCTACATCATCACTTCTACCCCCCTGACTATGTACGGCTTGCCCCCCATGCCTGCATAAGTGTTGCTTGTCTATTTTAGCGAAAGATTGTTCCGTTCTCTTAAAAATGATTCGCCAAAGGATGTCAGAGGTACTAATGCAGGCATGGGAGGGGCAAGCCGTACATGATCAGGCCTTGTAGACCACCCCGGGGATTTTTGCGGAACTTGGCGCGCACAAGTCAAATCAACCATGAGACTCTAGTCTAATTGGCTATTAGTCTTTACTTTCACAACTTCTCCTAAAAGCGGTAGCCTACAAATATGTTTGGGTGTTATCCCCCACCTTCGATCTCCTCGTCGTCACTTCACCACAGTACTTCTGTCGAGAAATTCACCTTCGATATCTGGGAGAGTCATTGGATAAATTTCAGACAGGCTCACCCACTTCAGAGACGACGACGGCAAGCTCACGTTGCGACGCCGACGCCAACGTAAGCAAGATACGAAGGGACTCGACAGCCACCATGGCCCAACCTATCTCTATGAACAACCCAAACAGGAATGGCGATAGGCGGTCACGGGGTGGTAGTGTGACAGGAAGTTATAAACAAGGCAATAGTTTAAGCGGTGCTTCAATGGGAAGCTGGATACGTGACGAGTGAGTGAGCGCAACACAGCTTGCCAAAATTCCCATATCTTTTGGATTATACATGCGTCGTGATACCAACTTTGTCGTTCCTTTGCCAGGTAGTCCGTAACTTAAAGCTAACCCTGTACGCAGTTTTGTTATGGCTGGTACTTCGCCTTTTGCGTGCCAATCCCCTTCATTTCGCTCATCATCCTACATACGTGTACTCGAAGCAAATTTTATGAAGGATTTCTCGTGTTGTGGCACTACCTTGGACACACTTCATGAGTTATTAGAACATTACGAGAAATCACATGTCGCGCCGAAACAACAGTCATTACATAATCCACGGCCTCAGGAGATCTCAAGTGCGACGACGGCAGCCCCCACCACATCAAATATCAACACTACTGTTAGAGGCTCCAGTGCGATACAGGCACCTGCCGCGTGTCGACCACTGGCTGACCATGAACAGAATACACCGCTTCAACCTAGGCCTTCATGTCAACCCATATCTCCGAGAAGGCCCAATATCGGAGGAATTCAATTAATGCGCCAGCAACAGCAGTCGCAGTCAAAGCCATCGAGTCCGTTGTTGAAACATCTTAAATCAGGATCAGATGAGATGGATACTGTGGAAGATATGGAGTTAGATGATCCTATAGAATCTATTGAAGATCCACCGGAGAATCCAACACAAGCACAACCGCAAACCGTGCAGAGCGCCCGGCAATCAATATTTGGCCAGCAGCCACGGCTTATGATAAATCTTAGTGCCTCGGGCTTATCCCACGCTGGCCTACGATCGTCCCAGCCGTCTACTCCCTCGTCAGCTGGCTTTGGCTTCCAAAACAACCCCACCGTATCATCCGTCAACACCCCCATGCTCAGCGCCCACCCGTCAAATAGCAGCCAACAAATATCACCCTCCGTGTCTGGACCAGGAACTCCTTCCGGTGAAACCGATCACGAGTTCATGAATGCTTCTCATTTGAACCTTTACAACGTCAATCAAAGGTTCTCAAATTGTGATTTTCCGTACAGTCTAGGTTCGGATAATCTGGGAGTGGACTACTGTATCGATGAGCCTGCAAAACGACTTTATAGTCCCAATGGGTTCAACAATCATCGAATACAGCAGCAATTTGCGCAGTTCAACATGGGCCAGGCGAAACATGAGGCCTTAGCACAAGCGCATCGGGCGCAGCAGGTGCTGGCATTGACAAATAATCAAGCAACAGCCATGATGATGATTAGTGAGGAACATAAACCCTTTAGATGTCCAGTAATTGGATGCGAGAAGGCATACAAGAACCAAAATGGTCTCAAGTAATAATTTCGGCCTGAACTTATCTAACATGGCTGATCAAGAAATCTAGGTACCACAAAACACATGGTCACAATAGCCAGCAATTACACGAGAATGGAGATGGAACTTTCTCTATCGTTAATCCCGAGACCTCTGCTCCATATCCTGGTAATATGGGAATGGAGAAAGAAAAACCCTACAAATGTGATGCCTGCCATAAGAGATATAAGAACTTAAACGGGCTCAAATACGTAAGTATTCATGCCCATACGACAATAAAATACGTGACTCAACTACTTTAGCATAAACAACACTCGCCTCTCTGCAATCCGGAGCTGGTCGTGGCAGCTTTACCAATGGGGGTAAATATGCCTGGTATATCTGGTATCGGCACTCAATGGTAAAAGTTAATGAACTTCGCAGTCAAATTAACACGTTTTTAAAGCCCACCATGTCGCACATCGTCGGAGTGCTTGAAGCCTCAACATCCATGACCTTTTTGGCTTAATAAGGCGCTTCAGATTCGAAAACTAATTTTTGTCACTTCTCCGAAATATTTTGCATTGGGCGGCGTTTGCTTTTTTCTGTCACGAAAATTACCAATTTGGTGAATATACCCATGGTCCGACATTAAGACCACGTACAAGGCTCTGGAGTGCGGTTTTCTGGTGGTAGCAGTGGCGATTAAAATTTGGAATCTTTGAATTAGTCCTTGGAGTTATTTCTTTTCACAAATGTTTATACGAACGCTCCGTTAGTTGCATATAATTATCCCTGTAAGCCCGGTATTGCTGACAAATCTCGAATTTGATTCACTATTGAGATTTCGCTTCTCCACTACGTCAACTTCACCCCCCATGTCAGACCCATCTAGTATTTTATGATTGGTGAGATCTAAATGCACAGTCGTGGTAGCTGCAGGCCTCTTCCCAGCAAACTTTTATTTCGCTTTGCCATAGGGAATTATTTTCTAACCGCTACAGCTTCAAACGGCGATAAGTCAACAAGTTATCATTTTCGCCCAATTATATGTACATATACATGTATTCATACCCATTCAAAGTAAGATTCACACCAGGAACGCGTCACTTACCCTAGAATTAGGGGTGTCACAGTTAACTGGTTTTTTGTTAAAAAACCGTGGTTTCTTCCCGAAATAGCCACTCGGATGAGTTTTCGGGATATTTTTTTGACGAATAATCCGTGGTTTTTAAGAGAAACACGTTCACTGTGAAACCCCGAATAGAGGCATCTATCTTACCGGTCCGGATTACTCTATCTGAATAATTGTCAATCATGTACTTTATTTTGACCTCTCAACTTTTGGTGCGACACTGTCGTTACAGAGCGTCTTGGATGTTTTTCGCATTTAGTCTAAGTCGGCCGAACACGTTCCGGGACACTTTTACAATTTATTCCAACTGAAAGAATTTTTATTTTACACTGCAACAAAAATCTATATTTCAAACTCAATGAGACATTCTTCAAAAGAATAAGTCTGTTCGTGATTTACATTTAATTCAGCCCTTCTAGTCGCTCTCTCCTCTCGCCGTGTTCTGTTTTGTGCGTCAATAGCTGATGCTACCTTTGCTTCCTCTTGAGCTTTTTTAATTGCCTCAATGTCAGAAAATTGAGTATTAAGATGGACCGATATCCTCTTTCTCTTCTTAGAAGCTGATAAGCGCTCTATTTTGAGTGCTTGGGCATCGTTGACGATCGTTTTTTCTGCCAGTTGTGCTTGGAACTCTCCGATCGATTTTGTAACTTTGCGCATGAACAGAGTTGTACCTCGTGTGAGTTCATTTTTGTCCCGAAAATTTTGTAAACTGGCATGAAAATCGGCTGGCTTCCGAGGAGTGTGAATCTCATCACGTTTGCGCTTACATGATGATGGTTCGGGAGTTGTTGGGCGTTGTTTGGGGGTAGGTAGGGTAAAGCGGTTCCTCAGAACTTTTGACGATTGAATGGGAACAAGCCGGCTGCGCGCCATCCGGCTTTGATCTGACTAACTGCTAGACGCTCATGGCGAGCATCGTTATAACAATTGGTAAATCTTTGCTTTTTTAATGATGCTGTATCGTGAATTGTTGACAGACTCTCGATCAGCTGACGGTAACGAGCTTTGAGAGGTGAAAAACACGATAAATCAAGCGGTTGGAGGATATGCGACGTATGTGGAGGCATATAGACTAAATGGACTTTATTTTGGTAGCACTCCCATTGAAAATCCAAGTTTGTATGGCTTCCATGGCCATCAACTAGCAGAATTTGCCAACAAGTTTGATCTCGAGGCTTAGTTTCGGCAAGAAAATCGTTTTAAGCCATCCCATTGCGATTCTATTAGCTGTCCATCCATTCTGGGATGTTGTATAAATCCAATCGGGCACTTCCTGCTCAAACCAGTTGCTTTGTGGTGCCGCACCTTTGAAAATTATGAGAGGTCGAGTTTTCCGGCCGTCAACACTAATCGTCTCCACGATTGAGACCCATTCACGATTCTCGGGGGCTTTACGATAGGTAGAACTTTTGTCCGATGCACCTATTATCCGCTGATAAGTACAGATGCCGAGTCCAAGTCCATGCTCGTCCATGTTCCATATATTCTCGGGTAGAATATGGAAATCACGCTTCACACTCTCAAAAAGAGTATAAAAGCCATCAATTAACTCGGGGGTAGCTGCTTCTACTCTTGCTTTATCGAGAGGTTTACCGGTCATCCCTTTAATTTGAGGGTGGCGTAATAAAAATCGATATACCCAATTATTACCGACGAAAGTAATGTCCTCCTGCAAGCCCAGTATCTTTGCGACCATTTTTCGCACATGTACATGCGACGGAGCCTGTTTTACTCTGTCCAATTGGATTATCCAGTTGACAAGGTACAATTCCTGATCACTTGTCAACAGTTTTAAATGTTCCGCGTCTTCCTTATGCGACTGTCGTTTTTGTCTAATCCTGTAGTTAAAAGTACTGACTGGGATGCCAAATTCTGTCGCTGCCGCCCACTGAGATGAAAATTCATTTCGTTCAAAAGCTGTAATAGCATCTTAAACTCGTGACTCAAATGAAGACATTTTTTAAATAATTTTATAAGTTACGTTCGATTTAAAAACGGGGTCTTGAGAAAGGGTATTTGAAATGGTGGGCTAGATGAAAAGTGTCCCGGAATGTGGTTGTCCCGGGACGTGGTAGGCCGACTTATTATTATTATTATTATTTATTTAACGTCAGCGGGGAAACGTGTTGTCGCGGCCCCTACAGTTCCCTACTGGGATACAGGACGCCGAGGGGTAAACCTCGGGCTACAAAGGAAAGCAATATAATTTACATGACTAGGGCGCATTTCCATAGCTGCCACTAGTGAAAAAAGGTAAGGATACACGTATCGGGGTCGATTTGGGATGCGTGAGTACGGTAGACCGCACTCAGTGGTTGCCTCAGATGCCTTATGTCTATGGGCATATCTCTGAGAAGAAGCGAGACTCTTGGAGCCACTTATGAAGTACGAGGCCACCTTTAAAGGTGCCCAAAAGAAAAGGGAGGACTTCTGACGGAGGGCCAGGAGGGCGTGGGACGCGGCGCTCGGCTATATAGCAGAAGAAGAAGTGGAGAGGAGATTTTCGGTGACCACATAGGCAATTCATGTTTGCTTCAGGGAGTCGAAATCGATCGTGGTAGTCTGCAAAGTTGCCATGTCCAGTTCGTGTGGCTAGGATGCGGCCAAGGGTTGACCGAGGAAGTTCTAATTCCTTTGGTCTATTTGGAGAGGCACTTATGTAAAGCTGTTGGTAGAGGCCTAGGCTGGGAGAAAGGAGGTTCCATAGATTCCCCGTCGAACGGGAGATCGATTCCTTGACAAAGTGTTTAATGCCTGCAGTTGAGTAGCAAAGGTTACTCGTGAATGGGAGGAATGCTCCCAACTTGGCAGATTCGTCGGTAGCTTCGTTCCCTGCAATAGCAGCATGTCCCGGGACCCAGCGAATCCTAACTTCACCAAGTCCAGTGTGGGCGAGTCGGTATCGTGACTGCCACAACAAGTTTAAGTCGATGAATTCATCGAATATGGATTGAGATGATCCCGAGAAAGGTGAGAGAAGATGTATGGCGGCCTCGAGGTTGTCTAGACAGACCCAGAGATTGGTCGCGAACTTAGTTGTGGGGGATCCAATAGCCGCTTTTGCGCCTTCTAAGGCTCCTCTGGCCTCAGCGTCAAAGATCTCGACCCCTGCGCCTAGCGGTATAGAGTGGCGTAAAATTTGAAGGCCACCTTGATATGCCACGTATCCAGCACCTGCGGCTCCATTCCATTGCTTCGAGCCATCAGAATAGAGCACGATGTCCTGGGAGGGAATTGACTGGAGGAAAACGAGGAAGTTCTGTTTCGCAACTTCTTTGGAGGTGCCGTTAGGACCCCCGATCCGACTTATTACTACTTCCCGAGTCTCAAGTGGACTCCAAGGGGGGGAGGCGATTGGGTTGATCTGCTCGCATTCGGGTAAGCTCAGCACTCGTCGGGCAAAGCGTGAAGACGGGCGCCGCTGGGTTAGTATTCGATTGGCTCGGCGTAGAAGAGGGTGATAGGGGTCGAGTCGCGCGGTAGCAGCTGCTGCCCTCCCGTCGAGGGCAATTTCAGATGGACGAAGCCCAGATTCGCGTAGCAGAGCTGCAGTGGGAGTAGTGCGATAAACTGGAAGGATTGCTCTAGCACAGGTGAATACTACCTTATCTAAACGATGCAGGGTAGATTCCACTCGATTGGAAATACGGGCGCGAGCACCTTGTCGGAATCTGCCAGGCCACCAGGACTCCGCACCATAGTACGCGATTGGTAGTACGCAGGCGAGAGCTGCTTGTCTAACGAGGTGTGGTGGGGCACCTCGGACTGTGTTCCCTAAAGAAGATAGAGCATGGCCGACCTTGAGTGCTTTCTCGGTTGTTGCACGTGCGTGCGGTAGGCCGACTTAGTCCCTCGAAGATAGGTGAATCAAAGCGGAAGTGTCACGGTACTAACCTGAGCACAGACTCGGTATATTGCCTCAGGCATCTATTGTATATATAATTCTTCTCTACATATAAGTAGTTCTCACCTTCTCTACCCTCCCTGGGAGAGAGTTGAATCTCGTCAAGCCACCCTGGCCCGTATCCGGGGTTCCGCGGGCCCAAGAGAGCTGAGAGCGAACTCGTTTCAGGAATTTCTTAGCACAATCCCGAGGAGCGACATACAAATATACTCAGATGGCTTCAAACTCCTGGATGGGAGCGCTGGCAGTGGCTTCGTAGTTTATCAATTCGATATTCAAGTGTGTGCAGGAGCCTTCCCTCTTGGAAAGTTTAAAGAATCATTCGATGCAGAAGCTCATGCGGTTCTTCAGGGGATTCGTGCTGCCTCCGCCGTACCGACAGCCCGCTTCTCCAACAACCTGTGGGTGTTTCTAGATAACGAAGAAGCCGCAGGAAAATTACTAAGGAGAACCACTACCACTTCCTCTCAACCGGTCTTCTCAGAAACTGTCGGGATGCTTTAACACAGTGCAAAGACGTAATCTTAATATCACGTTCTGCGGATTTGTGTTAATGGATCTTAATTCCTCTATCTTCAGCTACGGAAAGAATATAGCAACACGACGCGTCAACGCGTTATATAGTCACATGTGTTGGTTAACAATCGTTAGGCAATTGCAATTATAAACACAAGTCAACAATCTTGATCTATTCCCGTCTTAGTTCTAGATTGAGGAAATCTATACATGTACATGTGTGCTGGTTAGTCACCAATGAATTACGTAATAAGGTAACAATTCTTCCAACACTGGCAACAAGAAATAAATGAAGGGAAATTAGCAGCTCCAACAGTGCGATCTTTACCTATAATCTCTTTTCAGTACTAGACTTTCAAGTTGTTTTCTCTTTCCACCCATCCGTTGATTTCGAGATCAATCTTATTTGTTTCGATTAATCTTTGCAACGCATTGCAAGGTTTTTCTTTCGTCAAGGCATCCGCAGGATAATTTATTCCCTTAATCCACAAGATTTCTGTGATCTTTCGACGTTCATAGGACTGGCGCAAGCAGAGTAAATCTATCATTAAGCGCTTTTCTTGTGTAGTCCCAAGTTTAACCAAACAATCGTAGAGTGATTTGGAATCGACACAAAGTGTTAAGGGAATTTTT
>JAKRRZ010000724.1:0-16783 GCA_022627015.2 Podosphaera aphanis | reverse complement strand
AAACAGGACGCTCTGATATCCTCACCTTTCTTAAGAAAATGGGTCCATTTTATGATCATCATGCCCAGAGGTATCAAGCAGATTTGGCTCGATCAAGAAACCAAGCGTCCGTGGTATTTACAGCTGGTGCAGACTACAGGTTCTATCACAAGTTAGTCAGAATTTTGACGACCTCTTCGTTGCTACTTGTTCGTAAGCAAAAGGAGAAATGTCAGGCTGAACTAAAGCGACGTCTGAATCAGAGCAATTATGTGATACCTACATGTTCCGGAGTGTATAATCAGACAATGGGATTACCGTGTAGCCATCAACTGGAGAAATACTTGCCTAACATCGGAAGCGACACTCTAACTGTTCAAAAAGAATTGTTCGATACTTGGCGTCTGATACCTCAACCGACACGCGAATTAGATGAAGCTAGTGTTCGGTTACAAGAACCTCAGACATGAACACACAGAATGGTCAGATCCCAGAGAGTGGTTGCCTTGCATGCTCGGAACAGTGGAATATTTGGAACACAGAGAGAAGCAACAAGATCTGAGCGAGTGCGTCCCGATAATCGAGCAACACCACCATTAGAAGGAATTGGCTCATCAGAAATGCCAATAGTTTTCTCCACTGATCCTGTCGATGTTTCCTTGATTCAGAGTGCTCGGCGTAATGGGATTTTTTTTTTTTTTTAAATCATTTCAGTGTATGCAGCCTGAAGCTATGACACGATTGATTACGGAAGATGTGTTTCTCATAGAATGACTCATTTTTGACGTTCTGGAACACTCATACTCAGATTTCATTTGCAGATACCACTACGAGGATAACGTCTTACGACATGTAACCTCTTCCGTGAATACCCACCACAGGGAAAAGCGGGAAAAACCAATGGTTATCTGAATATGCTTTCATCATGCTATGAGAAAAACACCACCGCGAGAGAATGTGGTTAACGGGTCTTACTGGATTCGAACCAGCTTTCTACTGTCTCGAGTGGGGCATGTGTCCAAGCTGCCCAGACTCTACTTGGGAGAACGGCCCGGACGGTGTACCACACCACCATCCGACCCGGCGTAATGGGATCCCACCACCACGAAAGCGAACTCGTCTGATGAAACCTATTCCGCCTCCTGGGACCCGACCTTGTAATTGCAACAAGGGATGTTCAACTCGATCTTGTCGATGTCGCAAAGAGGGAAAATCGTGTAATATCTACTGTCATGGTAGAAGTTGCTCTTGTGAGAACATGGGAAATTCTGAACCTACAGAACATTATAGCCCGCCCGGAGTACCAGATGCGGCTTCATCGACTAGTGACCTTAGTGAACTAATTCGTAAGAGAGAGTATTTACAACACCAGATGATGGCGAATGAGGCAGCCCTTCATGAATTAGAAGGACATCGTTCTAATGGTGTGTTGACCATTGCTTATCCAGAGACAGTACTAACTCCACAAGCAGTAACCTCTGATGTAAGAGCTGTGAACAATCGACGTGCAAGTCTGAATATGAATAGTCAAACACCGTGGCGCATACTTAAAATAGAAGACGCCGAGGTCAATGAGAACATTGATAATAACGAAGGTGAGTTCCGGTAAGTTTTAGTAAATTTTTTCTGAAGTAAAGATATTGAAAATCCAAGGTTGTGTAATTCACGATTATAACTCTTCGTTTTACTCACGCCTTGACAAACTGATGCTAGAAAGAAGCTTTAGATATGGAAAGTGATTTTTTGTACCAGTTTGATACATATTCTACGGATTGTGTTTCTTGGTGTAAATTTTGCGATTGTTTGTAAGGTGATTTGCCCCATGCTACGTCTCACGTTACCCGGTTAACCTATATCACTATCTGGCAGGGATGTAAAGGTTTTCGTAACAGATCCGGTTAGTCGTTTGGAATAACCTTGCTTACAAGGTTGTGGTACCTTACGTTTAGCGTTTTGCTACCTTACGCTTAGAATTCCCGGTGGTGGATACCACTACAGTTGAACCTGTCTAAATGCAAGGCCTCGGTAGTCCAAACTTCTGGCACTTACAGGGCTACTGACGTAGTTAAAATCAAAAATCTGGTATTCCTGCAAGTGCAAAAATTTTGGACTACCGAGGCCTTGCATTTAGACAGGTTCAACTGTACCTAGGTAAGCGGGGACTTGCACCCAACCTCAACCGTGAATATCTGCCCAAGGGAAAAACGAGAAAACCCCTGATCTATCCTAGTATGGCGCGTCTCACTTAGTCGCGAAAATAGTGGGTTCATCGGCCAACTTGTCTGCAGATCTCCGTGTGATAATTTTACTGTATTAGGGCGGAACTTGGCACAAGCGGGTCAAAAATAGCGCCAAAAAAGATTTGCACGTGATCCAGAAATGGAAATTATCACCTCATGTGCTCTCCAATAGCCGAGCGCCGAGCGCCGAACGCCGACCGCCGACCGGATCTCGGTCACATCTGAGACACAAGAAAAACTCTTGCATTACCACTCGCCCACCCGGAAGTGATTGCACATACTTATAGACAAAAATGCAGGACACGTGAGATTGCACGTCCTCCACAAAATTATTTTTGACTCTGAGATTCTGGGCTAAATAATTGTGGGTCCTCGGCCATTCTGGATGACTCCCCGTACAACAAGAACAATTTGCAATCGTTAATTACTGTCCAAGAGTGCCATACATTTAAACTCGGAAACCCTAGAGGTAAGATATCAACGAGACAATTATCTAACTTTTGAGGGTCACATCATTAAGTTTTTATGGATTTGTGGTAGACTAATCATCAACGAGAAGTAGGGTAAGTTTGATGTCGCGACTACGTGAGACGCACCATACGATAAATCAGATACGTACTTCTTCCGTGTGATGGAGGATGATCTGCTCGATTCGAATCAGCGATCGTTCTGTCTCGAGTGGGGCAGGTGTTCAAGCTAGCCAGGCTCTGCTTAGTTGACCAGCCCGGATGATTTACCTCTAAGCCATCCGACCCTACATGTAACAGCATTTTATGAATATTAGTGTTACTATGCTTCATGGGTAGATTTGGCACAGCGGGTCCAAAACAGGGGTGTTTAGTGGGTCAATTAGTCCTAGCTAAGAAAGGGGTGCCCCGCTTTAATGAAATGGCAAGGATAATTTGTATGGTGATTTTACCATACAGTTGATTTTGCACATTTAAGCGAGCTCCAAGAACTAAGCCTCTTTTGAACATTTTGATTATCCAACTACAAAATCTACAAATGTGGCGGAAAGAATCTATAGACTAATACTTAGTTGGGCCTCCGTCGGCATCGATTACGGCCTGACATCTGTCATGCATGCTTTCCATGAGATCTGTGAATTCTTGTGTACTCATAGAATCCCACGCCTCCTTCACGATCGCACGAATTTGATCTGACGACCGCCGCTTGCCCCCATTCAAATCCGGATACTTGTATTCGATCTTATCTTTCATGATTTTCCAGACGTGTTCTATCGGGTTGAGGTTGGGCGAATAAGGGGGCCAATCAATAGGAGTGATTGACCTCTCCTCGAACTCTTCCATCGTCCTCGCGGCAACGTGGGGAGGAGCGTTGTCCTGCATGACAGAAAGCCCGAGTCTAAATCTAGTTAAACCGTCTAAAAGAGGTACTATGCTCTCAGAATAGCTTGAGGAAGTGATATTCCCCCAATCCTTCTCCCAAAACTGAGAGGGACCTTTTTCAGACCCCGCAAAGGACGCCCAAAACATCCAACCAATGTTCTTCTTGATTGTCTCAACAATACAATTAATGTCATGTTCCTCCCCTGGCTTGATAAAGTTTTTAGTTTTGGTGAGTTATCCAAGCTGGACAGTAAGATACTAACCTTTCTGGTAACCCAGCGTCTCGAATGATGGCCATCTGTTGCCCAAGTTTCATCTGACCAAAGGATGGACATCCACTGCTCAAGGGTCCAATCGATGCGGGCTTCTTCCAATTCTCTTCGCTTCCTTCTAATCTCAGGAGTTGTTTCTTGGGCTTCACTGAACCGCGGCGAAGAGAGTAACCAACTTGCTTTCGCGAAATGTTGAGTTGGGCTGCAATTTTTGATTGATTTATGCCAGCGTCGTGAAGCGCTTTAATCTATGCTATTTAATATTTCTGTATCATTCTCTTGCCTAAATATTCACCTTTATGCACTGATCTCTGCTTAAACGTTTGGATGAGGGCGTGGAAGGGGGTATTTGAGGTTGATCCATCTATTTTAAAGACAACTCAGCCAACTGAATCGTCAGCCTGCATGTTAACATACCTCTAATTTTACTGACAAAAAATCTTTGTATGATAGGCGAAATAAGTATGGAGCTTTCAAGATCAAAATTAATGAAAATGTGATAATGATGGTTGTTGCAAAGTCGATATTGAAATGAGCTCTGTGGAGGTTATCGTTTGGAGATCATAGACACTCTGAATTATCAGGCAGCAGTATCAGCCCCCTGTCACGTACACCCACTAGTAGAAGTAAACCCCTGAAGCGAGGTCTGGCCCCACTGTGCCCTTCTTACCCTAGCAGCATAGTATGTTATGCAATTCTCACGTGCTCCAGATTAAGGGTGGTTCCAAAAAGTATGTGTACCACATTTCACCGATACGCATAACTCACCACTTCGATGACTTCGGGGCCAAAATTGTACTTTGCTGAGAGCTCTTGAAGGAGTTGAAGACGGTGTATTCTATTCTGCCCCCCTTCTAACTCCGAACTGAAAACTTGATGACTTTTGGTAAAAAAAGTGTTGCACTTTGCCGAGTTGTCGCATTTTGTTGCATCTCACTCCTGAAAAGAGGGGGGGGGGTAGACGAGACGAATGGGTACATTGACGCTGAATTTGGAAAATTCCATATACGGCCCGACAACCACTCTCTCATCACGCGCGAGCCAACGAACAACCAACTAATCCGCCAGCAAAGACAAGTTAGCCACCGCATTAAAAGCCTTTATTCCGGTAAGTCACCGCTCAGTTTAACTACGCTCGATGTCACCAGATCCGAAATGTTCGATACAAGCTTGTTCTAAGGAGGGGCTCTATTATTGAATTGCCACTTCAGCTCGTACCACAACGGCTGGGAACGAGGATTTGATGGATCGAGTAACACAAGCTATCAAGAAAATTTCAGATCAATGGCCACCCAATCGAAATTCAATGATTCCTGTCGTCGTTATGTATAGCACAACCTGCTTCACGACGCCTCTCGGCTCCTGATCAGCCGAATCAACTTCAGGATATGGTGAAGGTCTCAAGTCCCATATCAAGTTTGAAGACATTTTATTCAATTTTCACCACCTCTAGCGCCCTTGATGGTGCTTGAGACTATCTCGCTTATCGCGAACCCGTTGCAACCCACATTGAACACGAGCTCGTAATAATCTAATCGCTTTGCACATGCTTTTACATGTATCGGTAAGATCAAGACCTAGATCAGAGTGTGAAATGAGTAATGTGACAGATTTTGTAACGAAAAAATTCTGTCAAAATCAATCAAAATTTACGCTCACGGACAACTGCAACTACCTGCACTTACGCATGTACTCGGGGGCCTGGCCTGGTAGAAGGATCATTGCCCCTCAGCTTTGCATTAATCAATCAGGAAACGATTTGGATGAGGATATCCTGGCGACTTGCTCCCCAACAAAGGTAGAGGTCCGAAATTGCCATCTCCACGGCGTCAAGTGCAACGATTTTTGTCTTTAGGGCTGCGCCAGATTCGCTGGCGCTTTTCTAAATATTCTGATCGCTGACACAGCATGCTCCGCTATCTTTGCCATTCCTCTAGCAAGTCAACTTCATCTACCCATGCCCAACCAGGTGAGGTTGGCTAGCAACAGCGATGTCAAAAAGAAGCAAGCTAGTTGAGTACTCGCACACGATGACTTTGCTTCAGCTACACGCCAAAAGACTCGTACCACACGTCGATTAGATCTGGAGGGCGACACACCGACGCCCTGACGCAGCCAAGCGACCGTCCCAGGTCCGTTGTGAGGGGCGTCAGCTGATCCCCGGTGCGGCTGGCACGGCTGTTTCATTATGGCTTCAAATTCGTCTCGCAGAGCTGAGCGACTCCAGCGATCCTTGTCCTGTCGGCTCATCTCGTCGCCCCAACCCGCTCTATCCGCTCCAATTCCATTCTCTTTCCGCCGTCGGTCCGGGTGAATTCGGGTCCCAAATGTCGGCTCTCAACTTCCGACCCTCGTATCGCCGTCGCTCGAACCGGATGAGGAGTTGTGAATGGGACGAGATGGCTTCGGTTGGCATGCCTGGCGCGAACTTCCTATCGTATGTCCCGTGTGCACGGTCAAACAGCACCACAGGAACGGTTGCTATCACCCTACTCCTATGTGGTGTAATTCTGATATATCAGGTTAGACACTTCATCCGGTTTATTCCTTCCCTCATTGTGCGTATCGTAACATGATACGGCAAAATGGGCTGATTTAAGGTGTCTGATGCGTAAGGTCTGATATTTAAGTAGATAGAGCTGACCTAGTCGTCCCTGGCCATTGATCTCGTATGATGAAGTGCTGTGTGTGTAGATTATGAATCAATATGATCTACATTTTAAACTTTGAAAAATATGGTTCTGGTATTGGTGAATACGATTATCAAGGTTTTGGTTTATTTATTTAATTTACATTGCAGCATTTCTGCTTGGTGCTTACGACACTACTCAGCATGCAGGAATATTTTTACCCTATACAAATCTCCTTCCACGATATCTAGGCTGAACCCTTTGACATGTACCTCCCGGCAAACTAAAAAGACCAAATGAATTTCAATAATAAGAGCGCTATCCTCCCAAAAAAGTTGTAAAGAATTTTATGAGGTATTATCAAATCAAACTTAGTTCGAATAAATCCTTCAGCCATTAAGTTGTGTCATACTTGACTGTTTCTTTAGAATTTTGGAGTATTCCCGGAGACGCATACAAGAGAGAATCACAAAAAACCAACCTGCAGGAAATATAGGTGGTGGTACATGAGTGAAATCTATTTAATTATGATGATCATCTCATCTCCGTTGGAACAAAGCATGGTTGATGGTTTGTAAAATTTTCGTAATTGGAATTTCATTCGGATCCTTTCTCCGAGTATTCACCGGCTACTTCTTTTTCGAGAGGCTGAAGCTTCATCGGAATCAGGTTCCCACTGCTCTGGCTGAAAGTTCACGTTGTTGTAGTGCGCAGTGTTATAATGACTATTCTTGAAGGTTGGAGTTTGGAATGCCATGTGTCCTTCTTGCCGATCACAGGCTGCGACATATTCATATTTGCTTGGTCGAAAGCTAGATGTTTGACTTCGAGGCTGTAGCTCAGAGTAAGGAAATGGGGAAGGTCGATGATGTTTTGGGGGATCAGTATGAATGGGTAACTTTGTTTGCGGGAAACTTGACACAGGCGAATGAAGAGGTGATGAAGTCATCTCCAGCATCGGTATAGAGTACGATGGGGAAAGCATGCCAGATGACACTGAGTGTGTTGGAGATGCTCCAGGAGAAACTGGGGCTGTATTCCCAACTGATGAGGTGTATGCTTGTGCAGGTATGACGGGATAAATAGGTGCTTGTCTAAGGTGAGCATCCGAGGCAGGCATAGAAAATCCAGGCAAACAAGAGAGAAGTGATGTATCGAGTGATACATCTGCCATTCTATCCGCTGGGGTGCTTTGTGCCACGTATTGCTGTGTGAAAGCTCGATTTGCTTGGACATTGGTTGGATTCGACGGAGAATTTAGCAGTGGTACCAAAGCCGGTTGATCCTGATAGAGAATATCATAATGACTTGGACGAAAAAGGAGGTGAATAACTGGACCTCCTGGATTCGTTGGGACACCCACAGGATCTTCTGGTTGAATAAGGTGCGTATTGGCATGTGATCCAGGGGTCCGATCAAGATAGACTATCTCAACAGCAATACCAATGGGCTTCAGCAGGACATCGATGAGGAGTGACATTATGAGATGTTCAATCTCGAGATTGACGGGCTCAATATAGTTCTTGCTGTACGCTTCGACTCCATTACCATCTAGTATAAATCCTTCGTAATCGGCGGGGTTGGCCTTAAGCCAGGAGCTAGCCAACAGTCGAAAATGGTATATAATGGCATTAGAGATTTCAGCTTTGTTGAATCGTTCCATCAGGATATTCTCGGCCTCCTGAGGGTTTGTTTCCACGTACTCTGCAATACTCTTTAGAAGTTCGATAGTCTCCATTACCATATCCTCGAAACACCATTGTTGAAACCCCCCCGCAGTTATCAGTAGGTTGCTGAGTGAATTCATTCGAGTTATCTCTTCTTCTATTCGAGCCTTGTTTTGTTGTCGTAGAAAGGTCTCGAAGTAAGCAAATCCAACGGCTAAAGAGAACAAGGATCAGCCTCTCATACAGCAAAATATTCATGCAAAGCTTTGCGAAAATGGTCGGGAAGGGTTCGGAGCTTACCCCGCCATCCGCAGTTGCCATCGCCGAGAATAGAGCGGTAGTGAGAGTAAAACTGTGGTAAAATCTTTGGGCTGTTAGAAGAGACTATTCATTGGTACATCTATCTGTACTGACAGCAGTCTTTGCGACATAAACCGGATCCGCTTTTGCATACTCCTCGGTAATTGCCTGGCTACTCTTTTTCTGGCTGACTAGCGGGCCCTACTTCTTGTTAGCATCACCTTCTTGCTTAACGACCGTAACCGACCTACTTCTGAAAGAGGCCGATAATCCCTAGCCAAAGCTAGTTGAGCTTCAATATCGCTGGCACTCATCTGATAGTGATGATAGTTGTTGTTGTAATAAAAATTGTTACTGAAGTTGCGAAAGTATGTTTGGTTGGTAGCGACGATCGGGCCAGTGATGTCACGAGTCGGTAGAACATTCGGCGGAAAATTAACGTAGTTCAAACATGTCACTTCCACAGCATACGGGTCGGAGAAACAGGGAAAATGAGCTGTATGCACTTGGGCCATGTCTTGAGCTAAATCCTGTCCAAATGTAAGTTAAGTAAAGTCTTAAAAGTTTTTGGTTGAGTGCCTATGGAGAAGAGCAGAACTGGGAGTTGGATACGAAGTAGATGTAGTGGGTTTTTATCTTTTCTTCCTACATCTGCCAGACATTATGAAGCTCTTAATGTTGAATGATTTCGTCACAATCCAGTTTGGATGCAACTCGTATGCAGCTCCAACTCCTCATGCTGAAATATTTTTTTTGCGGTGCTCGCCGGTAAGGGGTGCAGTATTTGCTTGCTTTAGTCTATCGATAGCCATATGAAAAAGCTACAGCACTTTTCCCTTGCTCTTGGGACCGAGAAATTGGTTTTTCTGGCATTCGTGGCTTCTACCCACTGCCACTAACGCGGGACTCGGGGGAAGGCATGGCACTGCGGACTTATCACTTTCGATTTATTTTAATTGATTGGTTAATTTCTCACAGCCTTGAGTTATTCTTCAGCCTTGTCAAGTGGAGGAGGATTTACACGCGCGCCAAAGGCGGCTCTAGCCGTCTCCATATTTGGGTCTTTATCGGTCAGCTGCCGGTAAATAATTCCGAGAAACTCCGAATTCTAGTCACCAGAGTTTGAAAAGCGGCAGACATTCATGGAACCGTGTCAATAGTCAGTTCCTCATCTGCAGTCCCCAATGTGAGCCATGCCAGATAGCGGAACCGTTCCTTGGTATTAAGAGGTAGCGAAAGTTTCGGGTAATATTTGAGGTATATTTGTGACGAGGGCCGTAGCTCGGGCCATTTCCTTGTGAGAGTATCTCGCTGTCTTCATTCGTCGGTTGAAAGCTTTGCAGTTTTCTGTCATACGAACTAAAGCTCTGCGACAAACAGATTGACTTCTGTCACACGCCAAGATCCACTCACTTTAGCTGGTAAGAGAGCGGGGTGCAGAGAAAATATTCACTATGCATAAAGCTGGACCTTGTATCGTCGGCAACGGCCTTGTTCATTATTGCGTAATTAAATCACTCGCCCGAGTATACTGAGTTTGAGGGGTTGTTGTCATAGCACTGGAGCAAGTAAGAGTTGAACGGCGTTGAAGTAAATAATCCGGATGGGTAGCTCCGAGTATATTATGAACAGTCTAGGCGTGACGTAAATATCGCTGGCTCGGATGCAGCAAAATGTATAATGATGCCACAAAATCGCACGATTAAAGAGGGTAAAACGATATAGGCAAGTTTGGCTTGTATAGAGGCCTTCGTACCCTTACATTCGGTAGATATTCCCGGCTGGGTAGATGAACGTTGTGAACGCCTCGAGCTTCGAGTAGCGTTTGCAAATGATATCTGGGCATGAAGGTTCTTACTGTCACGTACTATATAATATTTATGCTAGATGATGGGCTATGTGTCATAGCTAAAAAGTTGAATGCATAAATTGTATAAAAAATGCTGGTCAGTGTTAGTGACCGGCAAATAAGATACTGTACCTCAGTTAAGATGTGCCGTTGTTCCTAGGCTCGCTTTTTATACCAAGAGCAAGGGACTGATTTTCCGGCAGATTAGCAGCCGTTTTTGCAATGGATCAGCTATGTGTGATATCTGCCAATGAAAGTTCATTACCACAAGCTCTCAAATAAGACACCAATCTTTTTGATTAAACGACGTGTCCACCTGAAATACCGATCCCCCCAAGTCTTTTGCCCTTCCCCTTAGTTTTTCCTCCGAAAATCCCTGCTGCAGTGCCAGTGGTGCAAGCTCGCAAGGAGATGTTCGATGCAGAATCTTCATATTTTGGAGCTTCTAAGGTTTGGTGGTAACTTTCACTCTCAGCTAGTACAGTTTGATATAGTGATTCTATAGCTGAGCTCCATTCGTACATACTGTGGAGACGCTCTCCGTCACTGTTATCTTCAATTTCTACTGTGCCTTCTTGCTGGTTTATCTTCCCACGAACTTTCTGGTCCACAATTAGGAAGCTTAGTATATCTTGAACCTCTGTCACAGGAATTTGGAGTGCCTTGCTGATAAAAGTCATATGAAAACGTGTATACGGTGCTATAAGACGAAGAATCGCTTTGGTCCTCATGTTACGTGTCACCTCATCAATATTTTCAGCAATAAAGGGATCTGAGAGAAGGTCCTGATTATTTTTTAGTACTGTTTCATACTGGTGAATGTCATCTCTTTGATATGCATCGACAAGGTTTGTCATGGCAGCTATACGAGAGTCATTCTTGTAAGGCTTTGTTTCTTGAGATTCAAACGGGTTGATATTAGACTTCATCAACATAGTGGTGAGAACCAAATATTTGAGCACTTGTATACGCTGAAGTGAGCCTGCTTCATCATAGTTGCGAAAGGACTCAAAAAAATCACTTTGAGCATCTTTCCAATTCTCTTCGCTCATGTGCATTTTGCCACCACACTCTCGAATGATACCCATAATTTTGGGATGAGGAACAGCTGATTTCACCTTTAAAGCTCGTTCATAGAGTCTCTTCAGTTGTTTATTATTCCTCAATTCAGCAAACATCTGAATTTCGAGAGCGTATATTTCTAGGGAATATGTTCCTTTACTTGGATCTTCAGTGCCATCTTCCCGCTTGCAAGCGTTGTGGAGGTCTTTTATTTTTTTTGTGACGGCTGCATAATCTTTCCGATCTAGAAATAGCTTTGCGAGCTTAATGTTAGTCTTTAGCCAGAGTCGCTCATTATTAGTGCTTTGAAAGGACTGTAGCGTCTGAGAATAGAAGTCTTCGATGCACTTCACGGCATCATGATAATTTGATTCTTTCTCGATGAAGTCCAGGATATTATTAATTGATTTTTCGGAGTAGTTGCGAGTAACTGAGTTTTTGACATAGGTAAGGAGTTCAGCATAATGTTTTGAAGCCTGAAATTGCTATAAGTTTGAACTTCAAAGTCGGAGTTAAGCAGAATACTTTATCATAATGCTTAAGCATGAATTCTATTTTAATTGCTTGCTTTAGTGCCTTGAACCCCCAATCCCCCTTTTCTTTCTGCAAGTTAGGTATCTCTAGAAACTCTTCGATAGCAGCTTCGGGTTCATGTGCCTTAATCTGCTTTGCATTGTAATATTTGTTTTCAATGTCTACATCACCACCATCTTCTTCTTCATCTTCTTCATATTCAAAGTCGTAACTAATTTTTATTAATTAATAAAAAGTCGGCATGGGAAAGCTCTACTAACCCTTCGTCTGAGTCTTGCATAAAATCATCATCGTCTGACATAGTGAGGAGTTTTCAATCAACTTGTTTACTTTAATCGTCAAGATTAATTGCGCCCAACTGAACATGGAATCGCCCGAGGTCGAAGTAATTAGTCCAAATTTAGCTTGGCTTATCTTAGCGCTAATGACCCACTTTTACTAGATAATGTGTGTCGGCCACATCTCTACTTGACAGAGGTATCGATCAACTCAACCAACGGTTGACCTTTATATCTTTGATTCCGGCACAATGGGTGGCGACCTCAATTTGAAGAAATCATGGCATCCCGTGTTAATGAGCAATCAGAAACGGGTCTGGGAAGAGGAGAAAAAGGCACTAGATGAGAGAAAACGAACTGAGCAGCGAATTAAAGAATTAAAAGAAGAACGCGCAAAAGAGGAAATTCAACTAAAATTAGAAGCAGCAGGAAGTCGAAAACGCGTTGATCGTGTCGACTGGATGTATCAAGGTCCTTCAAGTGGGCAAACGGGAACTACAGAGGAGATGGAGGCGTACCTACTAGGAAAAAGACGTATCGATGTTCTAATCAAAGGCAATGAGCACAAAAAGCTAGAGAAAAAATCATCTGAAGATAGCTTTATGGCTTTACAAAATGCAAACACCGCACGGGATATTGCTGCCAAAATCAGGGAGGATCCAATGTTAGCCATTAAACGACAGGAGCAAGCTGCCTATGAATCAATGATGAATGACCCTATAAAACAGAAAAAACTACTTGCGTCGATTGGTCAACTGAAAGAAAAGGAAAAAAGACCTCGAAAGCATCGGCATCATCACCGATCTCACGGCGATTCAGACCGCGAAGGTTGTTTCAGACGAGAAAGAAATGATTACGCCGATGATCGCAGAGATACACGATCTAGATACAGGTATAGATCCCCAATTAATAACCAAACAAATCAAAGAAGAGCCGAGCGAGATCAATACCGCAACGGCGATAAAAAATTACGCGAAAGGTATTCAGCATCACGCTCTCCTAGCAGCCAAAGAGATCGCTATGACCGGCCACTTCGACGATCTATCTCTTCAGAAGATGAGTTCCAGGCCGGAACGGAAGTTAGCAAGGAACGACAGAAAAGAAGAAGGCGCTCGTCATCGTATAATTCAAGATCTCCCTCGCCAGTCTGGCGAAGGAATGACTCAAATAGACAGAGATCATGCCTGATAAATCGTAACGAACAGAATTCTAAGAATGTTAGACAAGCCAATGATAAGACTAATAACCGAAGATTTGAAGCTCATGATGTGAGAACTTCTCCAAATTCTCCAATACCTCCAGCAGATAAAGTGCTCGAACGACAGCGTAAGCTGGAAGAGATGCAGCAGGATGCATCCAAGCTGGACGCCGATCGAGAGAAGCGATTAGCTGCCCTCGCCAAACAAGAAAAGTTGGAGCTAGAGGTTGAGGATAAAGCTCGGACAGAATCATCAAAGTATGGAGATAAAGGGAAATTTGTGAATATTCTACATCATAAAGCTGGTAGTATGGGCTTAGCTGAAAGAATCAATCGCGGAAGGCAAGGTTTGCTCAAAGACGATGACTGATTAGATAACCTATCTACATATACATGCATATGATTAAATATCACTGATTAGTCAGTAGATGTTTGGATTCCGTTGTCTCTTTAGGGTGTTTACTATTTATATTGGCACCTACATGTATAGTGGTGTACTAATCTTTTATAAAAGTAGCAGAAAAATCAACTCTCATCATTCTTCGGCTTCAGAACACGAGGAATGCAATATCATATAGACATCCGGCGACCCAGGCTATGCCCATCGTACTTCAACCAATTCAATTTTCCAGTCAGTTTAAGCCAAGGAATGATAACTTATGCACCCGGACCAGATATCTATATCAAGTTGCTTGCCTCGGGAGGATACTATTACTTCAGAAGACTGTCTCCTATATCCTAAATTCAGCCACCACCATGAACGAATTAACGGAAGGGGAATATCTCTGATTGCAACAATGTTTGGCTTTTTAGAGGATAGTCTGCGTGCTAAAATGTGGATTCAGATAATTGCGTCCACCACTATGGTAAACAGGCTGCACTTCTTCCACTTGGAGACCGAGGAATACGACCCCGATCGTGATGACGCAATCTGGCGCGAGTTTATATGGCGTCGTAAACACTCCGTTATGTATAGATTTCTGCAGTGAAGAGAGGGAGGGATGTAGAGCGTCAGAATCCGACACTTGTGTATCTGTTTATAATGGGTAATGCAATGCATTAAAATGCACAATTTACGCATCTGAAATTACTCTAGCCATTAAACTTAGCACCGTTAGAATCACCCTTCACCAACACCATAATTCCTGTCGCAATTATTCTGGGGACTTTGCTCCTCTATCTCTGATTCTTCCATGGAAAATGGCTCTGCCTCTATTCAAACCCTCCACGTCTTCTCCTCGTTACCTATCGCCTTCGAGTGCATATTCTCTTAGCTTAAGGAGTCCAGTCCGCTTATGCGTCATGAATTAGAATTTCTGAGCCTGGATAAGATTTTGGCCCTGCGCAGCTTGAATCCCGTTCCCTGATGATCTTCTCTGTAAATATTTATGATCAGAAGTAATTGAATTTCATGAGTTCTTCAGTGCTTCAGCCTGGACACGCTGCTCTTTTCCATTTCAATGGAATTTTGTTCATTGACTTTAATCTTTAGTTCATGCTTTGAGGTTCTTTAGTCTATTTGAGGTTTGCATGCGCTATACATCCAATATCCAAGTGTTTCGACATTATCGAAAAAATTAAGGTCAATTTTTTTCTCTGAAGACGGATCTTCTTGGTTGTACCGCTAGACATTTGACCGCATCAAGTAATTATCAAATAAAACCTGCAATTTATGCGCTTAACAAGTATCAGAAACTGATAATTGAGTCATGCGTCGATGAATCATTCACAGTCATTGGTAGGGACCCGTAAATATAGTTCTCTTTTGATTTAGGTGTGGAGCTGAGAGTATAACTTCTAAAATAAATAAAGATGAAACCTTGCGTCGCAGAATTAAAAGTAGTTGCGAAATATTTAAATTCCTATATACAGGTACTAGTACACGAAATTAAAAAGAAATAAAATGACTTCGTTAGTCAATTAGTTTGTTAAGTTCTATATCAAATGCGACATCGACTGAGCGTCAAAGATTTATCTACAGCAATTGTCTTTGATAGTCAGTCAGTTTCCAGTGGAGTTTTCAGCGTGCTTAAAGAAAGATGAACCGTTCTCAAAGCCGGAAAATGAAAATTTATACAAAGCACCTAATGGGAGGATGCTTATACCGGACCTATATTTTGGGCATGGTTCGCGTTCTCTTCGACTGATAAATCTCTTCTAGAAGAATCCGATCTGAGATATCAGTATTCGGATGGACAGAGTGAGCGTCGATGAATTATTTATTGCTCTTTTCTTGCTGTTCTTCAAGAAAAGTCGCAATGAATCTTTTCGACAAAATTATGTTTTTGGCAACTTCTCGCGGGGCCTCATCTTCGCTTTCACTCAACATCTCCAAATCTTCATCTTCGCCTTCGCCTTATGTATCAGAGTCGATATTGGATCCATAATTATGTCGGATCAAGAGTCATTATCGGATTGTTGATAATTCTGGACGTCGAACGAGTCAAAATCCGGGACTCTGTGTTTTGGGCGAAGATAAGACTGTTCATCTACGAAAAATGGGCAGTATCTCTGCCAACAACCCCGTGAAAAGAACAGTACAGGATCTTATGTGCCTTCAGAGAAAGTGAGGATGTGTTTACAGAGCAGGAAGCGACTCTTTAAGGATGCCCCAAATGTTTGGATTCGTATGATGTTTGAGCAAGCTTTCAGATTTAACTGGCGTAATCTATAGCCTGTCCATCATTGCGTTGCTTTCATCTAGAAGGCGACCAAGACCTCAGCAGTAAATTTTCGGAAGCCCCACGACTAATACTAAGAATTAGATTAAAAACTTAACTGTGCTCATAGAAAGAAAGACTTACAGGATGATGTACAGCTTGAACGCGTCTCGTTCGAGAAGTCTAACAGCCAAACCTGGTCTGACAACCAATTATAATTTGATTTTGAGTTAGTCCGTCTGAAAAAAAAGTCCTACTTCATTAATTATCATGCTGATAACTGTTAAAACGTTGATCAGAGTGAAGATAAGCACACGCGACAGCGGGGTGGACAACAGGCGTTTGGTCAATTCGAGAATATACAGTTAGCGTAGTACAGTAAAAACTGGTCAACGCTATCCTCTGTAAGGCAATATCCTAGTTAAGGCTATGATACAGAGGCTCAGGGGTAAGTGAAGGCAGTATGTCTTTGCAGGGTTTTTAGTTGCCGATTATTATACCAATATGGCAGTTTGCTCTATTGATCTTTTCTAAGCGAGGCCATATTAGGATAAGCTCAAAACCTAAATATCAATTTAAGGTGAGAGATTTCTTGGCGACGAAAGTGAAGGCAGTACAGTAAAACCTCGTTAAAGGGTTATCGATTTTCAGACCTTTTGAAAGGCATATCGCGAGGTATTCCTTTAATGAGGATCACGTGTTAATCAGAGCCCCATATTAAATTTTACACGTGACTCAAAACGACTGTTCAGGATCTAAGCTAAG
>JAKRRZ010000723.1:0-16786 GCA_022627015.2 Podosphaera aphanis | reverse complement strand
CTAAAGTTTTGCGAAGAACTAACAATTCTTCTCTTGACATTTCATAAAGAGGCCCATATGGCGGTTTCTTTTCAACATTTTTATCATCTTTTTCGAGGTCAATTTCCATATCGTGTCCAGGTCGATGGGGGGTAGGTCACTTGAGCTATCTTCTAGGAAAACCTCTTCGAGCCCATGCAGTTGTCCAGGAAGTAACCCACGGATTGATTCAACAGTAGGTCTGACACGCGTTTCACTTAATTTTTCCAACGCTTTATTTATGTCCGATATGGTGACGGATGCAAGGATAAGTTCTTCCTTATTGTTACGCGCGCGCCTTGTAAGGGCAGAAAATATATGCGCAGACACTAATTTGGCTTCTCTTATATATTTTGTTAAATCTTCAGCTTGGTCACTGCTACTCTCGGTACTTTCGTAAATCTTCACTTTCTGATGTCCTTGACCAATATGCAAGACATGGTCTCCTGCTTGGTAGACAGCGTTATTTCTTTCGGCCCAGCCTTTACCGAGGATTAGATCATAGTGTAGTCCGTGGATTACGTATCCCCATAATCTTTCTTTTCGGCCGCTAATATCTAAAGTAACGAACGTAATATAGTTAATTTTGTAGCTTTTATCATCATCTTTCGCAAGCTTAAGCTCTCTAGGTTCTACAAGAATGCGTGGCAGGTTTCTTTTTTTAACAGTCTCTTCACTGAATGCGGCATATGGAGGGCAGCCGGAGTCAAAAAGAGCTGAGAGATAAAAATGATCATTTATAATGGCATCTATTGAAAATGGTTTGCTATCCATTCTATTTTTAGCCTGTAATATTTCAATTTTAGATGGCCTTGTTGCCAGATTTATCCCAAAAGAATCCCAAACCTGTTGCCTCTGAACACGACTTCGCTCAGAGGTCATTCGTTTCCCGAATCAGAGCAAGACGAATGTTCATTAAACGGGTTGGAATTAGTTGAGGCCGCATTGACGACCGAGTTTCGAAACCTACCAGAGCCTCTAGGTGTAGGATTAACGCGGAAATTTCGGTACCTACACTCGCTCCATCTGTGTGAAGGAGATCTACCGCATCTCTCACACTGACCCTGTTCAACCCTACGGTTACGTTCTGGCTGAGGTAAATCAGGCGGAAATGGACGGTTATCGGTTCTATATTCTTTATTCCTAGTCTCCTTTTCTTTGAGTGCTTTTAAACGCAGCTAGTAGAGATTGCATTTGGGCCTGTAGGGCGTTTATCCCACCCATCTGGACATCGCCGTCCTGATCAACAGGGGTAAAAGAGTGGCTGTAGGGATTTGGTTGAGGCTGATATTGTGAATGGGCTGGAGTAACCTGAGCTTGGTTGGTTTGAGTGTGAGGAGGCCGCCAAAAGTCGTTGCGTTGGTAAAATTCCTTATCTGATCCCGTGGCCATAGAGAACTCAGGCAGCTTTTCCAACTCATTGGCCATTTCCTGTACTCCGACTACAAAGCTGTCATAGTCCGTGTTAGATATGCCGGATCTATAGGCAAGACCTTTACGTAAATGCGGCGCTAGCCCCTCTTTCATCGCGTTGACCTTGGACGCGTCCTTGGGAGCGAGTATTCCAGCCTCGGAGCAGTGCTGTTCGAATACACTCCTAAATCTAGCGAAATGTTGACGTGGTCCTTGTTTGATGGAGTGCAGAGCAGTCTGCGCTTTGGACGGCGCGTCTTTATCAGTGAAGAGGTCCTCCAGGTTAGCCAAAAATTCCAGGATATTCCACTCTTTGGATTTCTTTTTCTCAATCATCCATGGGGCAACCCTTTTCTGAGCGTCGGGAAGTAAGGAGTGGGTATAGACCCCGTAACAGGCAAAATGAGGAAAAATTGGAATTCTCAATAATAGGTTGTCGAGATTCGTGATGAAGCCATGTACATAAAAACGGTTGGTTCCGGAGTCTTTAAGTGACGAGACAGACAACTGCCTTGAATCAACAATTTGAACGCACGTCCGCTTCATCCTGGAGACGTCTCGATACTGAGCTCAAGGCTCCTTCTATCGCCATGCCCCAATCTGAGTAGAGTCAGAGACATAGCTTGAACGCGTTACGGTTCACGTAATCGTCTCAAAATTCCACCCGTACCTTTCCAACTCTCAGCCCCCCACGAAAACTTCCTCAGTTACCACACGCCTGGGCCTGAATGCCTTGTCTGGCTTTGTAGCAGCGGTTGTGCTTCACACCGGCTGATCGAGCGACTTTGCTTCCAGAGACTTTTGTCGGTTCAACTAGACATCGAATTTAGATTCGCGGTGAGGAATATTCCTATTGATGTGCGGCGGTTCCGTAGTCGGAACTTTGGAGGTGAAAGAATGAAAGCATTGATGTGTACCAGAAATACGCCCAGTACCTGAGGGGCGTGAAGTAATCCTTGGGCTCGCCCCCGCAGCACTTGCGATCCCCATGCAGCCCGGTGGACGGACAGATCCGAGAACGAAGATGCCGAGCGAGGGCATCGCACAGCACCGAGATCCAACGCTTTCTCGCCCACATCATACACGCACGCCACCCACGGCATCCCTGGATCACGTCGCGGGGCGCGCGGGCGAGTTGTGGTGACCACGGGGGCGAGCGCCGTCGAGCAATCGACGGCGCTTCGGCCGCGGCACGCGCAAGGCAGGCACATGTATGACCCACCGTCCTTGTTCGAGTGCGTGAACATGGTCCGAATATCACTCGACCGTCATCTATCATGCGAGAGGGATTGGATAGACGCGTCAGGGGCCAGTGTGTCGGCGGGCCTTTGAAACGTCGGGACGGGATCGGGAGATGAGTTCTGCTACTTCTCGCCCGTTCAACGAGGACGGACTAACTAGGGCGAGGATCTTGGACCACGGAGCGTTGTGTCAGGGACTGTCCCTCGCTAAATTATTTTTTCTCTTGATTAGTCAGTCATATGTAAGTCTGTTTTAGGCCAAGAGCGGTGCTATATTTGGATTTTGATTGGTTGAATGAGCGTTGTTTCAACTTGGAGATCCGCCACACATTGCACCAACTTCGTTCGATCAATTTCCGTCGAGGTTTTTGGTTCTAGGAAGGAGACGAAGCTCTGGAGAATTTCAAAACCGGGGATAAAAAAGCGTGATTCAAGTTCTGACGTCATAGAAGAGCCTCATGACATGCGTTCATCTCCTGGGTCTCATCTCTCGATGCCCGTTGCCCCGAGAGCGTAAATACACACAATCATGTGATTAATCCTACAAAAATTGTATGGCTTCTATTTTTATGGTAAATATGTACTTACGCGGCAAACATGAAACCTGAACTGTACTTAGATATGGTAAATGTTGTCAAAATGGCCAAGCGAAATCATTTTCACAAAAATCGGACGAGTTAACAGTGGCCAAAGGATGATTGATGTAAGGATTTTAAGCCCGGTTGAATTATTAAGCACACGCTTTACTTTGTGACTGGTACAGAAATAGCTTCATTTAAAAATTAAATTCAGCATCAGCCTAAATATTTCGGATCAACGTTAAAATACTGCGGATATTGAATCGCATTACCAACAGATTAAGTCTCATGATGTGTGACGCTCAGACATAAGAATGAATCTGGCGGAGAGAGAAAGGTGGGTCATTTTGGGTGATTTGCATTTTGGAACTTTGGTTTATCTCTTAAGTGTTTTTTGTTTCTCTGCATCTTTGACCAGTTTCATACCAGTAACCATGAGACCTTTCCTTTTCCTTACGCTGTCCATATATCTCTTCGCAATATTTTCCTTATCGGCTAGCTCTCCCAAGTCCTCAAGATCATCCTCAGTGAATGGGGTCCAAAGTGGATCTTCATCAAGTATCTGGAATCCCTGGAATATTAGTTGTGGCGACGCAGCCCCTGAGGTACGCTTTCGGATTTCATCACTAAACCCAAACGACTCCGCCACAGGAAGGAGAGATTGGACCGTAAAGAATGGCGTGCCTTCTTTGAGTGATTCAGATAAAACACATCCTCGACGCCGCGTCAGAACATCATACACTCGACCAAGCACTTCGGCTGCGAAAATTTAGTGCCATTTCAAAAGGGAAGAGACAGGAAACACTAACTACTTGCTTGAATCTCACAGGAATACATTGCAAGGCATAATCGCGGACTCCAGTCCAGGAAGCCTTGTTTGATAGCAAGTTGCGTGGTCTTGATCACCTCACTCGTGAGCCGGCCAAGCTTATCACGAGTTAAAGAGTTATCGTCCTCTAGAGTATTTACCGTCACTTCCTCAAGGAAAACAGCAATACCTTCAACTGGCTCGTTGCAGAGCGGACCTTGAGCGGTTGCCAGTTGAAAAGCATAAATAATTTTGTCAGAAAAATCTCTTGCTTGTAAAGTGTCATCAAGAAGCTGTTTTTTATCTTCAATCGTGACATCCTGTAGACTGTAGACTCTTCATCAGCAAATTACATAAGCTTTTGAAAATTAACTCACAGGCGAATGCATAAAGAATCTGTTGTGTTATCAACAAGTATATTAGGTCCTGTTCTTCGAGGTCCAAATGCAGCGATTCGGTCGACACTGTTTGCCCATACATCAGATTGTCCATCGAGAGATTCAATTGTTGCGTGGAGTTGTTGTTTAAATTCAGGAAGCGAGAGAACTTTTGCATTACTAACAACATCATCATCATCATCATCAAGTTGATCATTTTGAAATATAGGTTGATTTATGTCTGATAGTACTTCTTTCTTTGCAGCCCGGCGCTTTGAATAGAGTTCTTTGATAGCATCAGAGTTTTTTCGCAAAAAAGTAGTTATCCCAATCGGAAGAGGTCTGACTCTTAGTTTAACGGTCACCTGCTTCGATGTAGTGACAGCAATAATGGTACCTCGACCCAATTCTTTATTTAAGGCTGGTCTCATCTCCGTTGTACGGACAATTGTTTCTCGAAAGGGAACAATTGGCTCACCTGCTTGTATCTCACAACGTGAAAATCTTTCTCTGAGATCAGTCAAGCATCGCTCAAGGTGTAACTCTCCAGCTGCATGAAGAACATGTTCACCAGTTTCAAACTGCTCATATTCTGCACACGGATCACTCTGAACAAGTAGATTTAATCCATTAATCATTTTTTCCAGGTCGGCGGGATTGACCGGCTCCAATGCAACACGAACGATGGATTGAGAGCCCATACTAATACCGGCAAGATTAACACTACCTTCAAGCTGACTTGATAAAGTCCCTGACTTGAGTATTTGTCCTCCCAAGCCACCAATTCCAAATATTACCCCAGCCTGTACAGACTTGAGTGGTTCAAGCTCACGGCCCATGAATAAATATAAACCTGTAATGGTCACTTTTTTTGCATCCAACTTTTTAGGAGGGTCCGCTGGTGTATATTTTGGCGATATGACATAGATCGAGTCACCAACTGACAATGTGCCAGAATATATTCTTGCATATCCAATGAGATGTTCAGACTGCTCTTTCTCTCCGACAATCGTATCCGCATTAGATGTGTTAAGATTGTCATTCAAACCTTGGTCTTCACCGCTATTACCTATATCTTGAGCTTTAGCTAATGCAGCTCGTTTTTGTCGACCTAATTCTCGGGCTTCTTCTGGACTTAGGGTTCCTGTACGACGTTTATTCTCTGGTAAATCACTCTCGGGGATAGATACCATTTTGCTGACATACACAACGACAGGGGCTTCGTTTGAAGTTTTTGAGAATACCATGGCATCTTTTAGTTTTGGATCAATAAAAGAAGCACCAGGCGAAGCTTCAATGAGTGCAGGTAGTCTTGTTTCCTGTGCAATAGGTGGCGGTGGGAGTGATTCAATGATAGAAACTAGAAGTGCTGTAGACAGTGGAATCCAAGAATTGAATATTGTTGTCAAAATAGACCTGGGATCTCGGGAGCGTGCAACATGAGCAGGAAGAATGATATTCAATGATTTGGTTATCTTCTCTATCAAGACTGGATCACTATACAGAACGTGTCAGATTTGAGTAAAGAATCTATTAGGACTATTTATAATCGTAGGAATAAAGAGAGGTTCCACGCACCCCTTCCCTCCATCACTACACACGGTAGCCTGGTAGACTGCCCACACTTGCTCTAATACTAGCTGAACAAAAAGAGGCTTTAGATTCCGGCCTCTAAGATGTTTCTGAGCTAGAACCTTTTTGGTCTTGGGATCTAAGAAGAAATCTCCCCAGAGAACTTTTTCTAAAGCGGTGCGTTTAATTCCCAACTTTTTCTCATACAACGAAGCAAATTGCCTGACTGTAAACGCCCATCCATCAATAGCACTACTGAAGATAACATTGTTTCGTTCTGGAGCAAAGTAGAGGTCTGCATCATCATTTTCTTCAAATTTGAGGGTTTCAGTAGTATTATCAACCGTTTTATCGTTGGTATCGTTAGTAATCCTGTCTACTCGCTGTTGCTCTCTGTCTACAGCAGCTGCCAAACCTTCTTCAACTCTTTCTCGCCAGTTAAGATCTTCCTCCATACGTTTTCCCTGAAAAAAACTACCAAGCACAGCATTGACTTGCTCTAATAACTTACCCAAGTGTATGTAGGCTTCGGCTGGAGTCATCTTAAGCTCGGTTATAAGCCGATCCATCTTGTTAATTACAAGTAGAGGTTTCATTTGCTCAATCCAGGCTTGTCGAAGAACTGTGACTGTTTGACTGCAAACACCCTCGACTGCGTCCACTAAAACTACTGCACCATCGCAGAGACGGGAAGCAGTCGAAACTTCACTGCTGAAGTCGATATGTCCAGGGGAGTCAATCAAATTTACTAAGTAATCGTTTTGTTCAGGTGCAGAATCTGGCGCCGGTTTTCTCAGCATAGAGAAATGTAGCGAAATAGCCGAGGATTCCATCGTGATACCACGAATCTGTTCATCAGGACGGGAATCCAGATACCGAATTTTACCGGCAAGTTTGGGGGAGATGATGCCATTGGTCGCAATGAGAGCGTCGGTGAGGGAAGTTTTTCCATGGTCCTAGCACGTTTGTCAGATAACGTAGTGAGCGGGGTATAGAGAAGACTTACAACGTGAGCCAGTATGCAAATCTTGAAATAAGGATCAGCTAGACGTTTTTCGAGCTGCTTTGAGATCACGACTCACGTTCCTAATACCATCTGGATTCCTTTGTAAAGTTACAAATTTTTCGAGATTGATAACAGGCATCACGGTTGATTTTGATTTGACGTTTGCTGGGGTTCTAAATTACGGATTGCAATTATTCCTGAACAATGCACTCTCCTGAATAGCGGTGGTCGCATTACGTAATCCGATCGGCTGTTACATAAAATCAAAATATAACGCGACCTGAGGATAATTCGATATATTATGCACGTGACTTGTATTCAGCCAATCAGAATGCCCAATTATTTGATTAGTAAGACCAAAAAATTTCGCAAGATTCCAATATGCTATACCCTTCTCCGGTTGACCACAATACTTTAAGGGATTCAGATAGAGGTATGGGAATTGGAGTATTCTTTGGTATAAAAGAAGACCTCGTGGCTAGAGTCAGAAATATCGTTGGTGGCATTGATTAACCGACATCGGACGGTTATTTTTGATATCCGAGAAGGTGCGGGGAGTTTCTTGTATCCTACACCACAATTTTGAAAGCACCCTTTGATTCAAACGACGAAAAATCTCTCTCTCAAAACCCTAGCTGGCACGTCTCCCCGACCCATAAAACAGCTATGATTGTACCCTAAAACATGGCCATTATCTAAAGCCACTATTTTTATAGTGAATTATAAAGCGACTTGATTTGTTACCTATATAAGAATCACAATTTACCCATCCCTACTCCTGAATCATGCTAGTGTCATTACAAAAATAGTC
This sequence comes from Podosphaera aphanis, assembly GCA_022627015.2. Classification (NCBI taxonomy): domain Eukaryota; kingdom Fungi; phylum Ascomycota; class Leotiomycetes; order Helotiales; family Erysiphaceae; genus Podosphaera; species Podosphaera aphanis. The sequence goes on along the minus strand of JAKRRZ010000723.1, from coordinate 8,962 downwards.
AATATTCACGTGACTGTTACAGCATAATATTAGTGCCATCCTCCTTGTGCCGTTGCCCCCAAGAGTACGAAGGGCCTGCACGGTTCAGACATTATTTGTACTAGTGCATGTATTTTTGACACGCGACGGCAAAATATTTGTTTACACGTTCTCATACAAATGTGTCCGGAAGCTCCTCATAAATCAATCTGACGACTCTAGTTGACGGCACACGAAGTTAAAGATTAGCAGAAAAGAAAATTCACCCTGTGTCATCACAAGCCTCTGTCGATCATAATCGCCCCTGATACAGACTTCAAAAGCCACCCACCCTCTTGCCTTCTCGAGAAACCTTGTCAATAACCCTACATCTACCTTGGAGCACAACAATTTCAATTAAGCACGGCATTAAGAAAAGGGAAAGGAAAATACAATTTATGTTGAGACTTTCCTCAACGCCAAAACTAAGCCATTTCGAAACTCATAATAATGGCAACATTACAGAACGCCACAAAGCAAGAAATTTTCCAATCTAGGAGGTTATCAAAACGAGCACATTTGAACCCACTTGGACAACAGCCTGAGGCGGTTGAATTGCCATTAAACGTCCCGGCAAATAAGATTCGTGATTCCTACCTCAAGCTCGAAACTTTTTCTCCTGTCAATCAGAATGGAAGTTTTGAATTTGATCGAGTTCTTAAGAGTGGCGTAGTCCAGAAACGTACACGTAAGACCAAGGTACCTCTCTCTGAACACATGGCTCCGTCGATATTGACTTACCATAACTAAGGCATGGAAATCTATCTATCTAGTGTTACGACCACATTCTCTTTCAATTTACAAAAATCAAAAAGAAGATAAATTAAGGCATAAGATTGAATTATCCGATCTTACTGCAGTCACGCTTCTAAAAGATCCTAAACACAAACGTAATCATATTTTTGGATTGTTCTCTCCATCACGAAACTTTCATCTCGAAGCCGACTCCCGCAAAGATGCCCAAGAATGGGTAAATCTAATAAGGAAAGAAGCACGAATTGAAGAGGAAGAAGAGGAGATGCTCCTAGCTAGCCCTATTGGGAACTCTACCTTCACCCATGGACTCGAAAGTGCAATACGAAAGCAGAATGAACAATCTAGACTGCATGAAGAACGTGTGGGCGCTAGCTCACCCGAATATTGTGAGCCTACAGCCCAGACTCGAAAAAATGAAGCACTTGGCATTGCAGTTCCCAGACGTCCTTCGTGTACTGTAGACTACTCTGGTAATGAAATAGCATCGTACTCGGACTGGTCCGATACGGAGATATCAAGAGCGAAGGGACCATCTAGTATTTCGGCACCAGAAGAAGAATCATATGCTGTTAAATCGCCGTTTCTATCGGCACCCTGCGGCGCACGAAATCTCAGCCAAATGAGTGGCTTTCATATTGAACAGGATCTAGAGCGCGTGGTTTGGCAGGGTTATCTCCTATGTCTAAAATCGAAAGGCGGTGTTCGACAGTGGAAAGACTGGTGGGTAGTAGTACGACCTAAGAACATAACATTTTACAAGAATGATTCGGAATATTCGCCAACTCAAATCATTCCTCTTCCGTCAATTATGAACGCAGTAGAGATTGACCCAATCTCCAAGACTAAAAGACTTTGCCTACAAATTATTACAGAGGAAAGAAGCTACAAATTTTGTGCTCACAATGAGGACGGCTTAGATAAATCTCTGGGTGCGATCAAGAGCCTATTAGCGAAGCGGAGAGAATCTCGAGTGCTCTAAATACTAATCAAATTCGTTGGAAGTCTTTAAACAGGAGTGGCCGAAATTGAAAAACAGAAATTGATAATGCCGGGTTGCATCAGGTGTTTGGGAAACTGGAGTAAGAATGAAGGCGGGAACAAGCGTAGGCGTTAGCGTTGGCTTTAGTGGTTTGAAATCTTATGACCTTACGAATCGATCAAGGTCATCATGAGCTCTTGGCTACATATTACTTCAGTAGCTTATAGGTGTGTTTTTTGTAAGACTAGCTCACGCGTTAACGGATTGGTACGTTGTATACTATTGTCTCTACAAGTTAATCCTAGAAACACCAGTTAAATAACATGTATACAGATTGATCTGCTTTTCTACCTACGTTAACCCTGTGTTAATGTACATGTACTCGTGAAATTTGCACATTATTTTTCTCCATTACCGCAAGGAAAAAGGAATGCTATAAGGCCTGGGGTTAAAACAAAATAGTAATAGCAAGCGATAAATCGATGTCAGACATCTTCTCATGTGAAACAGCCGGGGTAAATCGTAGGATAACGGAGCCCAAAGTTGGCTGGAGTAGAAAACGATATATTGAACTATCTGAGGAAGAAATGAAACGCTCGTATAAAAGGAAGCTACTAATACTCCATAACCCACCTTCCTGATATCTGCCTTTCCTGTCCTATCAGACCGTTCATCAAAAACATCTCTATTTACGGTCCAGGAAGTTGGGTGCTAGACGCTCTTTAGGGTTGGATGGTGTGGTGGTGCATGGTCCGGGTAGTTCTCCCAAGTACAATTGCCCGCAAGCATACTATGTACCCCAAGCATAGATGTAAAAAGTTGGATTTTCAAATCTAAACAGCCGCGTTCCTCAGGCTGGCTTGCAGAAAAAATAAAGATGGGGAAAAGCCTGTACGCTTTTGCCTATTGATGGGCATCAATGTTTTGACTGTTTGTGCGCTAAGCGCCTCACTGTAGCTGCAGCGTTGGGCGTCATATGGGTGCCCTGAACAGAAATTTCAGATTGGGAGGCCTAGCCTATCGCTGCAGTGTTTTACATTTGCATAAAGTCTTGTAAACGTCAACCGACCATCAGCCAGCAGTAGCATACAAGACTTTCTCGTAGCTGCATGGACGGTTATCCTGCAAGCCCCTGCAATGGACGCATCAGAGATCCATTTTTTAAGGTTTGAAAATTAAACTTTTTACACCTGTGCTTGGGTAACATGGTAGTTTGAAAACTTGAAACCTCAGATCTAAAAAGATGGGGTTGTCGGGCTGGATTGTAGAAAAAATAAAGAAATAAAGTTGAACAAAAGTCCCGTGTGTTTTTGTCTGATCTGATGATGGGGGGATGAAGTTTACAATGTGACAAGGTCGGGCCAGGAGAGCTGTGCCGTTGGGCGTCGAATGGCGTACCGGGCCCCCGCTAAAAACTCCAAATCTTGTGAATATTACCGGCCCATCAGCACTCAGCAGCATACAACACTTTCTCCCTCCAACATAAATGCTTTTTCTGCAAGCCCCTGCAATGTAGCCTAGGAAAATCCATCTCTTTATGTTTGAAAATTTCAAGTTTTCAAACTATGCTTGCGGGTGATAGTAGACTGACTATCCTGGACACTTCCCCACCCTCGAGACAGGAGAGAGGATACTGGTCAACTGGTTGATGACCATACGCATTAATTGTATTATTCGATGTAATATTCTAGTGTTTCGCTAGCGAGGAGATCGGCACATGTATTTATATTTTCAAGACCTGTAAATACTTGGGGATAGACAGACTAATTGTTCCGTTGGTCACAGTCCCACCTCACCTAATCGCTTCGTGTTATAATTCCATAGTCTGTTAACATGGTTGATGCTTGTATACACTCGCTTAGCGGAAGCTAAGCGAGTTCCAAACTCTATTTACATTTTAGGGGTTTGGGGATATCATGATATCATGGAAGATACTGGAATATAACAGAACAACATAGAACAACACTACCATCTATCAGGGGTTGAAAAGGTATAATTTTAAAGTGTGTTTCTCACTTTAAAATTATACCTTTTCAACCCCTGATAGAGGGTAGATCAATTGAAGTGAGAGTGTTTTTTTTTAATCATTCTTGTGTATGCAGCCTTCAGGCTATGACACGAATGACCCTGATGCGGTACATGGAGCGATGTTTCAACATGACATAAGGGGCACTCACACCGAACATCATTTGAAGACATAACTCGAAGTCAGGTGCCTTACAGCCCTTTCTACCCTCAACCGTATACAGTGACCAGCAAAACTGTTCGAATGTTTTGTAACTTTCGCTTGTAAGCCTCATAAAATTTTATCTGCTTGGCCAATTCACAAAATTTTTACATTAATAAAAAATTCTAATTCTGTGGTTTCTTTTGATATAAGTTAGATGATGTGAATCGAAAATTTGGTGGAGTTATTGTGATTGAAAGGGCGTTGGTCATCCCTGCAATTTTGCAGGGGGGGTGTGGGAAAAGTATAACAAGGCATCAGGAGCACACTAGGCCTTCATGAAAAGTTGAGCTTGTAATTATTTACAGCACATGATCACTTTCTACTGTTATTCGAATATTTTTTTATCATGAGGCCTCTATCTCAATCAAAAATTGATGTCATTCTTCACCACCTAGACCATTGAATTTCCATCCGTTCAATAGCTCGAGAATGCAATGTCTCAGTTTTGTCACAGATCAAGATACCGAAGCAATGTGCATTCGAGTAAATGATGGTAAATTAATAATCTAACTATGAAGAAATATCTAATATAGTGATGAATCCTCGTTGAGGTCACTAACAGAGGTCTTTATACATTTTAATCCTCAACCCTTAATTACTTCCTCCTCATTCTCGTAACCTTAGGAGTCTTCTCGAAGATTCCAGTTATTTCATCAGAGCTGCTTCACAAGCGGCCGTTTGCTTGCGCACGGAGCAGGATAATAGAATCTTCTCGAAGATCCTAGTTGATACACCAGAGCTAGTTCATGAGTAGCCACTTACCTGCGCACAGACTGGAATTAGAGAATCTTCTAGATCACTCCAATTGATCTACCAGTGTTCAGGGCGCTATGAAAGCATACGCTGACTAGCGCATGCTACAGGTAATTATTGGCTGACTAGCCGTTACAAGTTTCTACCGTTTCATGTATTCGCAAGAGACACTGTCCAGATCTTCAGGTCAACTTAGGAGGGCGACCTTATTTGCTCAGTGGGCATGACACCCGTCATGCCGTCCGTACCATAACATCCGGTAAGGGCGATACCTCTGCTGAAGTTGCCCAAAACATCAGGGACATGAAAAATTGCTCTATCTCTGTTGATACAGTCCGACGGACCCTCCAAAAAGCAGGGTTTAAAAGCTGTTGTGAAGAAGAAAAAGCCAAAACCAACAGCAAAGCAAAAGAAGGACCGTCTTGACTTTGCTATGGCCCACAAATACTGGACCACAGATGATTGGAAACGTGTAGTTTGGTCAGACGAGACGAAGATAAATCGCTTGCAGTCAGATGGAAGATCTTGGACCTGGAAAAGGCGAGGACGAGGGTTGATAGAGAGAGAGGTAGAAGAGACCCTCAAATTTGGAGGCGGTCATATTATGATCTAGGGTTGTATGCTGTGGGAGGGGACGGGAAACATGTGTAAGATCGATGGGTTGATGGACCAGCATCTATACACTGAGATATTGGAGGAGGATCTCCTACAAACGCTGGTGGAATACGCTAAAACCCCCGAGTCCGTTATCTTCATGCAGGACAATGATCCAAAGCATACCTCGAAGAAGGCCAGACAATTCTTCAGAGATCATTCTCTCGCCGTTCTCCCTTGGCCAGCAAACTCCCCTGATCTTAATCCCATCGAGCATCTCTGGAATTACATCAAGAAAAGACTCAAGGATTACCCCCTGTTGTTTGGAAATAGTGGTAGCAGCAAGTGGTGAGACTTGATGGAGATAATATCACAGAGAAGACAGATTGGCACAAGAAGGAGTCTGTTAATCGTAAGTGAAGAGTTGTTAATTACTCTCACTTAGACACAGCTATTTATAATATCTATCTGAAGAAAAGGAAATCTAGTGATTTGTATTAATACGGTTTAGCGTATTTTACCAACCTCACAACTTATAGAAAGATTAGTATGTGTAGATCTCGTTGAGTGCCCACAGCTATCTTATCCAAAGTTGGATGTACTAATTTCAACACCCCCAACCGCCAAATGGGATCCTGGAGCTTAGGGACAGAGTTCTGGATGATTAGGTAAAAATTCCTGCAGGGGAATGTCAGAAACTGATAGAGAGTCTTCCTAGACGCATAGATGCAGCGATTAAGGCGAAAGGTGGGCATGTGCCTCGGCTACCCAGACTCTACTTGGGAGAATGGCCTGGACGGTGTACCACATCACCATCCGACCCGAAGTGAGAGTATTGTATCTATGGTAGTGGTATGAACTTAGAGTGGAACATTCTAGTAGAATGGTAGAAAATGGCTAGGAGTTCTGGAGAGATGTATATAAGGAGGTGATAGACCTCAGCATGTTCATGTGACGGGAACCAAGTTGGTATGAATTGAATCGATTTAATAAAATAATCTGAAGAGAAAAAGTCTATGCTACACATGTCTAATACTTATGTGACCTTCAGTGGCGCTATTGACGTCTCTCTCGAAGTTACCTCTGACATGTAATAATGTCAAAGCTATCAGTCAAAGTCATTGTTTGCCATCTGATGATGTTGGGCCATGAATAGATCAATTGTGGCGCTTAGCTTAATCCCCCTCGGATCTCCCTTCCCCTGATCGCTTAGGTAATTACTCGCCTAAGCTCAAAACATGGTTGAACCGTAACAGTTCATTAATCAGTTCCCTTTCACATATTCAATCAATAGAGATAATTGACTGAGATACTTCTATATTATACTCATCCATCTCAGTAATCATTACTCTCCAAGGTACCTATCACTCTGATTCCTCTCGTAACCTCGTTATTATAACACGTTGGCGGTAGACCTTGAGCGAGGAAGCGAGGAATTGGTTACCGCAGGTAATAGTCCTATGGCAATTTCTCCAGTACAAGGGTTGGAGGATTTTTTGTAGATAACCAGTCTTTGCAACTTCCTCAGATGTTACCCTGAAATCTTATTCTTTTAGGATTTATCTTTGAGCCTTTTTCCGACGTGATAACCTTGGTGTCACACCTACAAACCGCTAGTTTAGGTCTACACGTAAATATTTTCTAGGTTCTTTATTCTAAGTATGACCTTGTATATGCTTGAGCTATTTGATTTCAGTTCGAAGTGCTGTGTTTGACGTAGAGAGGGTTGAAATACCCTGGACCTAATTTTGAAATGTTTTTCCGACCTTTCACAAGATATTTTCAGACTTTTCATTTCCTCACCGAACTAAAAAAAATCCTGTGGCCTTTTTGACATTTCAAGAAGGTTTCTGCAAGAGATTGAAGTGCTCACTAGGGTGGGTGAGTTGCGGGCCTCCAAGAAATCCGTGATGAGTTGCGCAACCAGTTTTGGCTGTAAGGAAAGTAGCCAGTAGTTCGCCAGCCGCTCCAAACCACTTGAGGTGTAAAACCTCTTGCCATAGTGTCATGGAAGTATGACATGAAGGGCGATTTCTAGACGGGTGCTGTGTTATCCTAATTTAAAATCTCCAGGACCAAATCACGGTATTTGGACTTCGTAACCGAAAAATCTGCCAAACCAAGGGGCAGAGGAATATGAGTAAAAATTAGGCGGAAGAAGATTCTTCATGTTATTATTTTTACATATAAAAGTCCACGCTAACATGGCTGCCATAATCGTCGAGTATCAACGGTCGGAGGCGCGGTGGGTGAGAGGTATTTTCGGGTAAGAAATGCGGCGCAGCCATCCCGAATCCAATTCATTTGATGTCCCCTGATTCTTAGAGTTCGTATAATTCTGATCTGGAACTTATGCAGGAAGTCAACTTTTCTCTTATAAAAGTAGGTTGTGAGGATGAACAAGATGACGGTTGCCTCGTACATAAATGATATAGTGGACACAAGGATAGCTTAAGTGCTTGAACGGCAGTAGGTTGCGAAGTAATTGAGATCTAGAGGAAAAAGAATATCGCGATGCCGTCGTACTCAGTAGGTCTTTAAATACATATGCGCATGTACGCCAGTATCCTCATCCTCATTCTGGAATATTCTATGGCAATGCCCTTCATTCCGGTTTTACTCCCCTTACATGGACTTATGCATCTCATGCACTTATATAGGTCCGAGCTTAGCCCCTAAACCACGGCACTGTGTTATGGTGCACAGATACTTGCCAGCAATGGGGAGGGACATCATAACACTTTCTATGGTGATTATCCTTCAACAGAACCGCAAACCTTAAGTTTGAGCTGTCCGTAGAAACATACTCAGTTGTCAACGCCCACTCGCAATTCCCCGGAATTTGGTCATAGTCTTCGACAAATAAGACCCAGAAAGAGTCGTTGTACAAATATAGATACCCAATGCTGACATAGTCTTACTGATTTTGTAAATATTATCTGTCGCACCCTTCAGCCTATTTAGTGAGCGCTCAAATTTTGCTGTGAACCCTATTGATGGCGCAATATTAGCTACCGTGGATGCAGAAGTCCTGATCTTTCGATACAGATTAGGTACGACACACAGATTCCACTTGATGGAGTGTGAGATCCAAATCTTGCGGACAAGATTTTGGTCGCCATTGGCTTCTGAGATTCGGGTGGCCTTTCCTCGAACACGAATGTCAGGAACGGCGGTTGTTAACTGGTGTCACGTGAGTAATGATCGATTCAGGTGTTGTCAAGTTAGTAGTGAGAATGGGGATGTACAATCGGTGGATTGTAGTAGTCAGAGAGATAAGATAGAAGATACAATTGTATGTTATCAAGTATAGATGATATAGATAATTACATGTGTAGAGAATGTTTATGTGTGTGCGTGCCAAAGCCCGCTAGATGACTCAGCATTCTTGACAGGTGTTATCTTGTGACCAGGTCTACTCTTCTAGAAACTTCTGTACTCCTGTTTGATTACTAGGGGTTATGGGTTAGGTTTCTACAGATTTCCGTATTATTCTCTCTCTTGTATTGTTTGGTGGACTTCTATGGCATTCTATGGCATTCTACAGTATTCTATGTATTTCTATGATGGCCTGGGTGTTGGCCAGATGGCCCCTGTGGAGATGGAGTTAGACTTGTATAAATAGTGGCCTT